>JAPYZA010001375.1:0-21316 GCA_030522685.1 Eupelmus azureus | reverse complement strand
GGCTACAAAGAGGACGCCCAGGAGCTGCGCAGCTCGACCGAGGAGCTGGACCTGCAGGACCCGGTGCACGAGCAGGACCTGAAGCGCGACGCCAAACGCGCCCGGCGACGGGCCAAGGAGCTGCACGACGGCACGCAGAGCGAGCACGGCATCAGCATAAAGCTCCAGGGCGCGGAGCGCGAGCGCAAGGACAGCAACTGCAGCGAGATCATACTGCTCAACATCAGCGGCAGGACCTCGAGGCTGTCCTCGGTCGGCAGCCAGGGCTCCGGGGTCTCGGGGGGCGCGCTGTCTGTTGTCTCGGCTACGTCGTCCAGGTTGGTTTTATATTATTTTTTGTTGTTTGTTGAGGAGGGTAGTTTGGGGATAGTTTGTAGATGTGGGGTGGGGAGTGGAGTTGATGATTGCGTGGGCGGTGATGTTGTTTGGGAATGTTGGTCGGATTGATGGTAGAGTTTATTTGGGGGAGAGTAAATTTTTTGTTCGCTTGTTAAGAGGTTGGTGGTGAATGAGAGAGGATGGAAATTTATTCTAAGACTGCCTTTCTTGGGAGGGTGTGGTACTCTCTTACGAATTGCGTTGAGTTATTTTAGTTATAGATGTCGTTTTATAATTTCAGTCAAGCTGGACCAAGAAAGAAAGGGTATGAACTTACCCGGTTCGGGTTTATTTTTTTGTAAAAGTGTTTGGCAGTTTTCTGAGTTTTTTTTTTATATTTATATTGAATTTGTGTTAATTTTGCAAGTTTTTTTCATTACAAAATAATAATTTTACATGATGAAATTTTAATAATACTAACAAATTTTCTATTAATTGAATTTAATATTGCATATTGATTTTAAAATCATGCTTGATTATTTGTGCAATGCATTTTAAAACTTATGCGCATCAATACTTTTTATCTCCTTTTTCACCTTAATCTTATTAACATTTTACTTTATTTTCTCATTTGATAAAGATACCATAAAATGCACTGTTAGAAACAGAATGATTTTTATTGGCATCGACATCTGTTGATGCAACGTCACTTTTAATTATAGAGTGACCTTACAATCTTATTAAGTTTGTAAGATCAAGATTCGAATAGTATTTCTTGTTTCAAATAAAAAATATTGAAACTCGATGAAAAACGTGACTCGATATAATGATACCTCTTAATAAGTCACAATACTATTGTATTCACATCGAAAAATAAAATTTTAATAACAAATGTTTAAATTAATCTTAGATTAGAAATATACCATTAAATTAAAAATAAACAAACTCATTAACACATTTATCAATCAATTTTTATACCGCCAAAAGGATTATCAAAGTCCATCCAAAAGAAAGCAAGCTTAATCATCATTTAAACTCGTCAAAAAAGCTCCCATACCAAAAGCACGCGCAGCAGCATTACAAAGCCAACGTTCATCCGTCCGCTTCGCACGATCACTGCGTCAAAAAAAAAGCGAAAACCAAAATTACATCAACAAAAATCTCAACCCTCCATCACCTGTGCCACGCGCTTCAAAGTACAAGAAACCGCTCCATCAAAGCCCAGCCACATCTAACCTCCGCTTCTCCCTCCTGCCCACCAGATCGCCAAGTCCGCACAAATGCCTGCTGGAGACGTCGTTCTGCGGCAGCGTGTCTACGCTGGCCAACACGCTGATCGAGCCCTCGAAGCCGGAGAACGACGACCTGGCGAAAATCCTGCTGCAGCGCGAGGAGGACTCGACCAAGGCGATGATACCGGAGAGCGTGCGGGTGCCCATCGTCGGCGGCAACCTCAAGCCCGACCCGCTCGACGCGCCACGCAGACGGGGACGCGAGGAGAGAAAGGAGATTTTCAGGCGCGAGGTCGAGATTACTAAGAGGGTGCTGAAGAAGGTTAACATCGAGGTGGGTTGTTTGTGTGTGTGTGTAGATTTGATAATTTAGGGTTTGATGACTGGGGGTGGTTTGGAGTTTGAGAGGGTTGATTGGGAGGATGAAAGTGGGAGGCATAAGGTTTGGGGATTGGTGAGAGAGATGAAGATTGGAATATAGATTTTTATCATGTTACTTCGGTTTAGTAAATTGAAAGATTTTTAGTTTTTAAAAATTTTAATTCCTGAGTGCGTTATTTGCACTACAGTTAAAAGCATCCTCAAAGTTTAAAGTAAATCGATTGATTTCTTTAAGAGAAAAGTTTAAAAAAATAAAATTAAACAAGATCAGAGAAATCGACGTTCTGATGATTTCAAATGTACATACGTGAATTTTTTGTTATTTTTTCTGTTCAAATTGTACTAAAAATAAAAGTTTAAAACAATTATTTTCAAACAAATTTTTCTTAAACTTATTCCATACAAATAATTAATTTTATTATTATACTATTTCTATTATTATTTTTTTCATAAAGTACAAATTGTAATACACAGGGTTGATTACATGTAGCGGATCGAATCAGTATATTATTTATGAACATTTTCCTAAAACGTTTAAATGAATCTATGGGCCAAATTAATTACTAAAACCTGTATTCCTATGCCAAAGACTTCTAATAAGTTCCATGATTTTCATTAATCCCCAAGAACCTTTATGAGTTTTCTTTTATTATATGTTACCCACAATACCGGCTCAGGCAGCGGCTTCAATAAATCCTAATCACGAGCCTCGCCTTTGCGTGCTTCTGATGTCGCAGGCGTCGATGTATACACACACAGCCGCCCTAAATAATCTCGAGCTCTGAGCCTGACGTTTACGATTCCCCGACCCAGTCCACCATTTATTATTCACCATTTTTGCAATCAACCTGAAAATAAAAACCCCCATTAAATAAAAACACAATAAAAAGAAAACGCCGTTCCCAACCTCAGGTGCCAATAATAAAGCTGCAAAAGGAGCCATCCGAGGACGACGGCGGCAGGTCCGACATCCAGAAGCCGGCCAGCCTCGATCTGAACGAGCACCGCAAGCGCAGCCCCAGCACAACGTCCCGGGGTAACGCGGGTGCTGGCCCCGTCCTCGACACCCCCAAGCTCCAGAGGCACCAGAAGATACGCGACCTCGAGGGCTCGAGGACGCCCAGCCCGTCTTCCGTGTCCAGGAAGAGTAGCTTTACCTCGCTCTTCAAGGTATAGACGAGCCCACCAGAGATTTATCTATCTTTCTCATTATTGTTACTGTTATGTATTTACGAGAATGAGTTTTTATGCGGCGCGGGGTTTATATATTTTGTTACGGTTATTGGTGCCTGATGGACGATCTGGGGGGTGGGTCGGTGGTGCTGTGGGAAAAAGGATGGGTGGTTCGAGCGAAAAATCTTCGGGTAATATTTAGGGCGAGCGGTTTTTTTTATGAGTGGATCGCTTTCATGAAAGGTGAAAAAAAATTGTTAGTTTGTCAAAGGTTTTTTTGAAATTTAATGCTTTTTAGTAAAGGATTCAGCGTTGAATTTTGAATGTTGGATTTTTTTTCTTTTTAGATATGAAATCAATGTATTGAGTTTTTTGACAAATTTACTATTCTGCAGGTTCACAGAATTTCGTATGAATAGAATCAAAGAAAAATTTGTTTAAACCGTTTTTATTCCGTCCGGTATACATATCGATATTTTTTCTCTCAGTACATTTACCATAAAAGTTAATAAATAACAGGAATGTATATAAGAAGCGTTGCAAATTTTACAATAAATTCAGTTTTGTTTCTTTTAAAAATGTACGTAAGATAATTTTTCGTGTGAATTACCACGTGATGTTTTTTTAGCAGGAATTAGTATAGTCGTGCATGATTGTAGGTAGATTTTAATAATGTAAAAGAACTTCTTCTTAGTAATTAGAGTTCTCATTTTAAGGCAAACTTTTTTCAAATTATTATTTCATATCTAAATTTTATACCTAATAGTATTAAAAAGTTCCGAAATTGTATAGCATTTCTCTTCTTATAATTTAAATTTCAATAACTTTTTTTTATAATTTATTAAAATTTACGTAGAATCAATGCATGATCTTTTAGATTCAATTTTTTCCTGGAAAACAACTTTAGCCGTCGCACATTATAAATATCAATAATTGAATAATATTAAAATTTATTCTGCATAGAAAATTAACTTTCTTAAAACATATTTAATATTCATAGTTGTCGACTTCAAAATTTGATTATCTAGCGACCGATAAAGTTGAAGAAAATAATTAACGAAAAGTACAAAGTTGTAGCGTATTATTGTTAAATATTTATTGTACTTACTTTGACTGTTTATATTTTGTGTTCAACAAGAAGTGACCCGCTATTTATTGACAATGTAACTTATGTTTTACAATAAATTCTACATAATTTAATAATGTTAGTTCTATTATAAGTATATTAAAAGTTATACCCCCTGTAAAATCGAAAAGTTCAAAAGGTAAGCATAAAGATACGCTTGCTTATCAAACTCAAGTAAAACGCTCAATCATTGAACCCTTAAACTTTCCTCATAAAGATTTCCAAGTAAATTATAGCAAACTTAAAGTTCATTACTACATTAAAGTAAATATTCATTGTGTACTATACATTATAATGTAAAGAACAAAACATTATGTATCATGTGCATATTATTTTCTGTTTTAACACAGTATTTACATAAAAGCAACATCAACTGCTATGTCGTTGAAAAATTAGTTGAATATGATACTTTATTGCTTTGATTAGAGGCAGTGTTATTTTGTTTAAATGATTCTTTAGGATATCTTGTTATTTTACAATTAATATTTTAGAAATATTTTTACGTGTGTTTATTAACAACCGATTCAATTTTTATTGTTATTAAAAACGCTTAAGACAAGAATTTGAGAAAAGTAGGTGTGTTGAAATTGTGAGAAAACAAATTTTAAACAGAAATCCACATTAATATGTTTCAATAATCAACCTACTTGTTAACTTAATTTATCTGTTTTTGAAATATAATTGTTCAATATTAAAATTATTTAACAACACTTAATCGTAAATGTTTATTTTATCATTTTTTATATTGTTGAACAAATTACAATTGAATGAATAAATAATTTATTTTTAAGTTTACTTTTACAAATTTCTTTTAACATTACAAATATAATTACTCCTCATCATGCACAACATTTTTGTGTACAATTTGTGTAAAAATGTTCATGTGAATACGTAAAAATGCTTATGTAAACATGTATATAGACGTGCGTTTAAATTTTCAAAATATTATACTTACTAAAATGATTTGTGTAAAATTAATTATGTTTAAAAACATTCGATTAATAAATGTTTACATTTTTACACAAATTTAATACAAAAGTTGGCTAAAAGAAAGAAAATTTAAACACACGATTGTGATGTTTGTGTTTGTTTGAAGACCTCAATATAAGGAGGTGGATTGAAATTTGAATTTGTTGGATTTATTTTATATGGTTTGTAACATTTTCTAAAAAAGAGTTTTTTTAAGAGTAAAAATAGTGATTATGTGGAACGTAATCTTAATGTCGTATTAGAATTGGTGCTTTGAGGATAGTAAATTAGAAGCACAATTTCATTCATGTTATTTCATTCTGTTAGAGACTGCATCTGAGTGTAGTATCGTAACTGGAGTGCACTTAGAAATTATACACAAGCTTTTATTAAAAATAGTTAAAATTTTCATGTCATAATGGAAAAACACTGTGCACACTTACAGTTTATGACATATTTTATGGTATTTTAAGAAGATTATAAAATGTATTACAAATTTATGCATTTCACACTTATAAGTACTTACATGTTTTACATGAGTAAAGCTTGGATGTATAATTGGAAAAATATGAGATTTTGATTGCAATACACTATTTTAATAATTGAATACTATTTTATTTACAATTACATACAGATTTTAAACTTTTTCAAAATCAATTTACAATTTTTAATACCATACATTGGTTTTCATTTCGACTATTTGATTGTTTTATGTGTTAATAAACCAATACGTGTAATAAATACTACAGTTTTTTACATTAATTTTTGCAAAAATATCTCTAGTGTTTTCCACTTTTTCGACTACGTTATCTTTTATATTCCTTCGTTAAATAATATGAGTTGCCCTTAAAGTTTTTTCCACACAAATACAACTTTCTTACAAAACCCCTCAAAATTTTGCTTTTTATCAATAACTTAAAATTTACGTACATCGTATTTCCTACTTAAAATATCTTTCATTCCACCAAACAGTATTTTCTCGTATCGCAATGTATTCCGTACACTCAAACGTTCCACATAATCAGTATACCAACCACACTCCACCCGAACAAAAAAAGAAACCAGCACAAATCAATCCAACAATCAAATTCAAACCCACTCAACTCACCCATAACCACCTCAAACCTCCGCCGCACTAACCCATCTTTCTTTTCTGTCCGATCTTCGAAAACTCCAAAAAAAGGGCCGAGCCGACGGGGCGAGCATCCAGAGCCAGGACTCGCCGACGACGAGCTCGCGGCGCACCAGCCTGGCAAGCCGGCTCAAGGACACGGCTGAGAGCCTGCGCAGCCGATCGAAGAGCCGCGAGCGCCCCAGCTCCGGGGAGAAGTCGCCCGGCAGGAGGCCGGACTCGAGGAATCGCGGGGGCGGCGGTGTGTTCTCGTCGACCCTGAGCTTGTTCAAGAAGCGGGAGAGGAAGAAGAGCGGAGGGAGCATCGGCACGCCGGAGACGCTGGACGGATCGCACGGGAATTTGGACAGTATAGGATGCGTCGAGTTTACGTTTAATCAGCATCAGACGGTGAGCTGTTTTGTGGGAGTTGCGGTTGAGTTTTCGGTGGGAGTGTTGGGAGATAATGTGGGAAGTGTTATAGTTAAAGCCGAGTAGAAGCTTCAGAAAGTGAGCGGGTTAAAAATAGGGACGGGATTGGATGCGATAGATTTGTAATTGTAAAAATATAATGTGCGTATGAAATAATATGCAAAAAATGTGTTTGGTTGGGTCTACTTAATTTTCCTCTTGAGTTTGATTGTTTTTTACCGATTGAATCATTACGCTTACAGTGAAAATCACGTGATAAATCCAAATAAATCTCATAATAAATCACCAAATAAATCACACGAAATACACGATTAAAAATTAGCTCAATTACCCCTAATAGCGACATTAACATCCCTTACCAAAACAGCCTCGCAAAACATCAACCCCACTAATAAAAATTGCATAAACACAGCCGAGCCGCCCGAAGAAGGAGGGCGAAGTGATCTTCATAAGCCTGTACGGCGAGAATGACGAGTTCAGGTATAAAAGCGAAACGGAGCCGACAGCGGAAACGACGACGACCGAGGATACAGTTCTGCCCTCCGAGAGTGCAGCGATACCCTTCGATAGCCCGACGAAGCAGCTCGACGATTACGACGCCTCGAGTCCCCAGCAGAGCTCGGCCAACATCGTCTGCACCGACGCTACGATCGAGCACCACCGGAGATCGGTGAGTGTCGACTCGATGGTTGAGTATTGGCGATCGGCTTTTTTTCTTATGATTTTTCGCTTTTGAGCGGTGGGTGGGGAGAGTGGTTGCGTCGACAGTTGGAGAAAAATTTAATTTATGCATTTTTTAAAGAAATGTTAAAAATGTGTGTATTTTTAACTGAATTACTCGACCCGTTGCTTTATCGCGGTTATATATCCTGTATGCAGTTTATAAAATTCCGCTTAATATTAAAAATATAGAGAAGAAGCGATAGGAGAAGCAGAGAAGGCGCCAGAATTTCATCATCGTCCGGCGAGAGCACGAAAATCCCGGAGAGCCACTCGAGGGACTCGCAGATCTCGAAAAGCGAGTCTAGGGACTCGAAAATCGCGCTGGATGACAGGCGAGACATTACGACTGGAGTTGGGTGAGTTTGAGCTGAGCTACTAGGCACGTTTGTTTATTTTTTTAATTCTCGAAGAAAGAAGCTTTGAAATTCTAGCAAAACTTTGTGAATTCGTAAACGGCTTGGAAATCTTTAAATGGTAATATTTTAAGCCTTTCACAAAAGTTATATTTCTTTCTGATTTCTCTCTCAGAACGAAGCTTTCTCCCCTGACCATACGGTTTTGTGATTTAAGTATTCATTTTGCGTAAAACACTCGTTGTTGAAAAGATAATTTAACTGAGCGGGTAGCCAGCATAAAAAGTGTTAAATTCAATGAATATAAATCTTCAATTAAAACTCTTGTACAAAAGTAAATAAAAGTTCCAGCTGATTGACCACAAGACTGAAAAAAATATCGTACTTAAATAAAAAGTTCGCATTGTGGATTCTGACGCACACGCGCACGAAGTATGGAAATTGACGGTGTTCAACTACTTTAACGCATTGTGTCGAGTTTTCCCGAATTATTAAAGTAAAGTGTAGTTTAGCGCAGCAAGAAAAGTTTTGACGGCCTCAACTTGCGAGGCGAATGGAAAATTAGGTTTCCTCATCGTGTAGAAGTATAAGAAGCGTTGATGAAATTGCGAATGAATTTACTTACTTACAAGACTTTTCTGCTGTAGTATTCTATTACTTTTTCCACGGCCTTAAAAGCTTATATTAAAAGCTATTTTTATTACATGTAATATTTAGACTAAAATCTGGCTTTTAAAGTAAATGCCTTTTAAAGTAGAGCCTGAATATTAATATATTTAGAGACTGTTCTTTTAATTATGAAAAAGTTATAAGATTATAAAAAAGTTATATATATATTAATTTCGGTTTTTGATCAGTTGTTGTAAAAACGGGAAATTATTAAGTTTTTGATTGAAGAATGTATAATATAATACTTTATATTGTATAATATTATGAATTATATATAATATTATATACATATAATAAATGAAAAAGATTAATACATGATAGAATCAATCCTTTACAAACTTATTTATTTTTAATAAAAACGTATTAATAATTTCAAACTCTCCATACTCAACATTCAATCATCCAATTCCTTCCACAGCCAACCGGCCACGGAGAACCGCGAGGACGCCAGGAACCAGCGCATGTCGACATCCTCATCAAGGGACTCGCTGGCCAGCAAGAAACCCGAGGTGGTCAAGCCCAAACGCAAAAGCAAAACGCAGTCATCGGCGGCCTCTAAGCCCCCGATCGACCCGTCGCATCATGCTCCCAAGTACGACGTGAACGGCAAGCTGCCAAAACAGCAGCAGCCCATTGCGCCTGAGCCAGAGACGATAATTCAGCGCGACGAGCTGATCCTGCCGGCTGACTCGCTGAAGAAGACGCCGAGCGTCGTCTCGGACCTCGACCACAACAGTTCAGAGTCGGAGCGTGATTCTGAGATCGACTTTATCAGGAATAAGGCGGAGAAGGGGATAGAGGAGCTGCCTGATGAGCGGAAGGGCCTCTGCTACGAGGAGAGCTTCGAGGAAGATCTGCCTTACGTGCCGACGACTCTGCCGCTCGAGAAGAGCGTGGCTGTGCCGATGCTGCCTGTTAAGCAGAGGCTGCAGGAAGTTACTAGGTATGCGTGGATGCCCGATGATGGGAAGGATTCGATTATTATTGGAATGGTTTTTATTTGGGTGCTATAAATTTGAAAGTTTATCTAAATATATATATTATAACACTACATTTATCAAATTACTACAATCTTTATATTTTCGCCTATTATACTAGTAAAACATTTTAAAATGTTCATTATAGTGACTTTGATTAATTCGAGTAATAATAAAATAATATTTTTATTTTTATAAAAAAATCAGTAGAATAAATAAAGAAACTACCTTTATATCACTTATTAAAGATCTCTCATAATAAGCTCATCTAAGTGTGTGGAATACAACTCTTGAAGATTTGTTGAAATTTATTGTGTCACCCGTCACAATTGTTAGAATTATTTTTATAAACATTGATTATTGAGGTTCTAAATTTTATAGCACTTAAATAAAAAACATTTTAATGATTGTCTCAACTAATTTACGTAATTGCAGAAATCAATTTGTGAATTTTGTTTTTGATTTTGTTTATTTTATGGAGTTCGTGTTGAGTGAAAGTGTAATTTGTTGCGGCAAATTGAGGAAACATAGAGAAATATTTACGATTGAAATAGTGGAAGCCTTTCACGCGACGCGCGAATGAAGCCTTAAGTAATTCTATTGAAAGAAGACATCTGTTGATTCAGAAATAGAACACGTTGTCTCTTGTATTGGTAAAAGGCGAATGATGCGTTACTTTAGTTATAACTTGATTTTATATATGAAAATGGAAATGAAACTAGAGGATTGAATTACTGTATTTTCATAAATCAAATTTATAGTGTAATATATCTATTAAATTAATGAATCTATTAAATGAATGTACAAAATTTCATTAATACATAGTATTAATTTAATTATTATAATTTTATTAATATATTAACATAGTATTACGCATTATTAGTATTACATTGTATATTGGCTATTAAGTACCTGTTTCGGGAATTTCTTATTACATTTCAAATTAATTCTTGATTTC
The DNA here is from genome assembly GCA_030522685.1 of Eupelmus azureus. Classification (NCBI taxonomy): domain Eukaryota; kingdom Metazoa; phylum Arthropoda; class Insecta; order Hymenoptera; family Eupelmidae; genus Eupelmus; species Eupelmus azureus. The sequence continues at coordinate 10,894 of JAPYZA010001375.1, read as the reverse complement.
CAAAAATTACAGAACAACGCCGATCGAGAGGCCGCGCTCGACGACCCCCATAAACCCGACCCTGCTCGACGAGTTCATCATGCACACGTCGACCCACGAGGACCGCGAGCAGCGCCGCAAGGAGCACAAAATGAAGATATCCCTGCCCCGCGAGGACAGCTTCAAGCTCAAGTCGCCCCACCGGCCGAGCAGTCACAACAGCTTCACGGAGTTCGCCGGCCGCGTACCGGCCTCCAGGGTCGGCCACGGTCTGACCAAGTCACCGTCGCCACCGCCGCCGCTGCCACCCCGGGCCCCGACGACAGTGCTGACCACGGTGCCGCCGGGCACGACGGCCAGGCCCGCCAACTGGATCAATTTCGAGGAGATACCGGAGAAGAGGAAGGCGCCCAAGAGGATACAGACGATACCCAGGCTGGAGGACGACGCCAAGCACTCGCAGCCTGGAGCTGCTAATGTGGTAGGAAGACTGGTTGATTTTGGGTTGGTTTTAGGGTTTGCGAAATTAGCGAGTTTGTGTATGAAGTGGAAGTAAAGTACGTGTAGTATGAGCAATTGATTGTACGTGTGTACAAAATTGTGTAAATTGTTCCACACTGTACGGAAAAGTAAATTACTGCTCGCTCTCATTTAGTGCGCTAAGCAACGTTTTACGTCGCAGAATAATTAAAAAACATTTTAATAAACATGTTTATTGTTTTTATATTATATATTCAAACAATGGTCAGTACTAGAATGGGTCCTTAACGGTAGTAAAATACTTCCAGATATTTTAAACAATTCTTTGCTCCTTCCGGACTTTTCTATCATTTTACCTTTTATAATACTTTTGCGATGAAACATAAACTGCACAAAATACGCTTTCATAAAAACGTCAAAAATAAAGACTTTAAATGAACAGTGTAAGTATTTAAATATTCCTCTTAGCTTGTCGCATCGCCCGAGGCATCGATTCTGTTGGTCGTCGGACGACATTTCCGTGGAATCGATAGAACTCCTCTATAGCTACCACATGTCTTTTGCTAAAGCGGCAAAATATTTCTGCTGATTCAACCGGGATGTACGATTTGCTTCGGTGGTTAACTTGCATAGGCATAAAAGCTACCACTGATTTACAACCAGTTCGTTGACATTTACAAATATAAATTTGATACATTGTTCTGTTAAGTCAATTGCATCATCATTTATCATAACTGTTCGTACGAAATTTGAAATTCTCTAATGCAGTTGTAATTACTTTCTCAATAGATAATTTAGCTAAATGACAATTTTTTTTTATCTACAATTCCCACTTTCTAACTCAACCTCTTCGTACACATCCAGGGTCAATACAGTTACGTACAACCGGAGGAGTGCCGTTGCGAGTGCCACGAAGAATCGAGGCGGGCCTCGTTGCAGCGCGACGGCCAGGCCCGTCAGGCCTCGTCGACGAACTGCGGCGACGCCGGCAATAATGGAGTCTGCAACGGCGAGAACTGCCAAGCTGGTAGCGCTGGCGGAACTGGCGGCAGCAGCAGCCAGTCGAACGGAGCGTCGAGCGCGAACGCCGACGGAGCCAGCGTCATCAGGTAATGAGCACGCACGGATCTTACCCATTTTTCACCAGGAAATTGTTATATTCGTTTATGAATATATTGTGTAAAAAATACCTAGCGCCGTGTAGACTGAGTTTTTTTCGTATATATTACCGTCGGAGGACATTAATTTTCTTTTGATTTTGTAGTGAAAGATTGCTCGAAAAGTTTCTTGAATGAATTGTTTTTAACTAGACTCAATTGGATGTTATAACGAGGTTAAATTATTGGAGCTTGATGATGTATTATCAAGATCTTTAAATTTCATTTTTATTAAAAAGATATATTATATTCGTATTTATTTATTTAAAGCTTAATGTTTTTCAAAATTTTTCATGTAACTGTTGTCAGATAAATTAATCATGTATGGTTTATAAATTTGTTATTTTTCTAATTTTTATTTCAAGAAATTTTAGAGTAAATCTATAGAATAATATATCATTTTTTGGTCTACTCAATTTTTTTATTATGATTATTTTTTTTTTCACTGTCAATAAATCATAAAAATTATTTCAGATTTATGAAATCCCCACATTTTATATAATTAAAATTTTGCATAATATCTTTTCATGAAGGTGTAAATATTTTATTCTACTGTAAAAAGTATTTTACTTTTTGTGTCGATGGAGACTATTTATTATTTAAAATTTAAAAAATTACCATTTAAATATGTGTGTTATATATTCCAATTTTTAATCAGAATTATAATGTAAATTATTAAATTGTTCTCTGTATAAATAAACTCTTTTTATTATATGTTGCACTATACTTCTTTTAAAACAATTATTACCTTTTTAAATTTTCCTTGCAAGAAAAAAGTGCTTTAATGTTTTAGTAGATTTTATAAATAATTTTAAATAGATTTTCACTATTATTTGTTTATTTAAGTATAAATATAAAATAGTTATACGTTACCTAGATACAAATTTTTAAACTTGGCTTTTAGAGTTCGTAAAACGTAGAATTTGATCATTTTAAAATGAGTTTTATATGCTTTTGAAAAAGGTCCTAAGAATTTGCTCAGATAAATCATGCTGAATTTTAGTATTTTATCAATTTAATCAAAATATTTCTTTGATTATATTTAAAATTATAATGAATATTTTTGTTTGCATGAAGTTTAGAGAAACATATAATTACCAAAATGGCACAGCATGCAATGTATTCTAAATTAATTTTCCAAATTATTTTATATTGTAAATCAAGAAGGTCATTAAAAAATACAATTTGGCAATGCAAATGTAGGTGAATTGAGATTTAGTAATCTTAAAAAATGTATAGCAGTAGAATAAGTGATTTATTGAAACAATTGGACGAAGGATTTCTATGTTCGAAGTTCTAGTTTTATAATTGTGACTGTTGTTGTGACCAAAGATTCAACGAATAAGTAAAGGAGTAGCAAACATATTGAATGACTCGTAAATTTAAACGAGATTTTTTTCCTGTTGCATATATAGTTATAACTAAGGAGAACTTCATCTTCCTATTGTAAGTAATTTCATAAAGTAATTTTTCAAGCATTAGAAAATGTCATATTCATGCTCAAACGATCTTTTATTATAAAAGAAAAAGCTTACATCATCAACATGCATGATAGCTTTTAAAGAGCATTTCCGTAGTAAAAAGATAATCTCTTAAGCGATTTACTGTATTAGATTTTAGAGCCTTTATTAATAGTCAAAATACTTTACATATATATAAGATTCAGAAATGAATAAAAAATTATTCAAATGCTGATTTTTACTAATATTTAATACAAATTACTGTATAAAAAGTGTATTATTATTTAGTTAAATAAAAGATTTTCAGCTCCATTCCACGATTCACAAATTATTTTTGCTTCCGATCAATAACTTTTGAAAATTATTTATTCATATCTGAATTATTTCATTTTACAAATAAGATTATTAATAAGGGTTCATAGAACGTGCAATCGCGCATCATCAAACATTCATCAAACGATCATAATTATTGAAAATAAAAAATCCGTCAGTGTAACACACTTCGAACATTTACAGTAAAACCTATCAACATAAACTTAATGGACGACACCAGAAAACAAAAAAAAATAAACCACAACTACAGCAACAAAGTGAAAGCTAATTCCTAATTGAAAAATGGAGAAGGTCCCTATCCAATGTTTCACGTAGAAATCGACAAATTGGGTGGGGGGGACATTTGAGTAATCGCCGGTGATCCATTAGAAATCTGTTTCTGTATTTCCAGTGACAACAGCTCGCTCGAGTGCAGCCTGAGTGCAGAATATACCCCCGGCAGTGGTTTAACGCACCATCGATCGGGCAGCAATGGAGGCACGAGGCCCTTCGCCATGGACCTCGATGTGAGCTCCAACCGGTCTAGCATCATATCCCAGGAGGAGACTGAAGACGAACATCAATAAGGATTTTAAAGACAAAGCAAGAATGCGATTTTATTTGTATATTATTTTATTTTCTTCTGTTTCAATTCAAGGGACTATTGATTTTTAATTCTATGAATTATGTGGTGTCGCATAAGTCTATGCAAATGAAAAAATTGGTATATATTTATATATACAGAAAACCTAATATCACTTGAAATAATACAAATAATTTCTTGAGACATTTTTAAGTTCTTTTATATTTATTCTGAAGTTAATAGTCCCTTGGAATTAAAAAAAATGTTACTATAGGTTGTCGAAAAATCGGGCATTCTGGTATTGGAAATCTCACTCAAAGGCCTTCGGTTACCTAAATTCATTAACTCGGATAACCTGATCGTTAATAAGATTAGTAAGAGAAAATAAAATACTACATTCAAACCGACCGATTTTTCAAATCTACAGATATCTTTTTTAAAAATTGGGTATTTAAAACAATATTTTTGATTTTCTAAACATATCTGTTTTTGTTAAAAATATTTTTTGTGGTAATTTGCATATTAACTAATAATGAAAAGGTACATTGTTGTTGTTATTGTGATCGACATACACGTCTTCTGGTCGTTTCGACGACGCATGATACACATTTTTACACGTGGATGTGCATTGCACAGACTCGTTTATTTCAGAATGATTATGAATTCGTAGACTTGAGAAACATTATATTTTAATTATTAAATTTTTTATTTCATTCTATTTTTAATTTAGTGTTTTAAGACAATTTTTTAAGGTTTTTTATGACAAAATATAAAAAAAAATTTCATCTACTTTTTTTACATTTTAATTCGAAAAGTTACATGATTTAGATTTTAAATTCTGAAAAGTTTTTATTGCATAAAAATGTTTGTATATCATTTGATATGATTGAACAATTTATTATCTTATTAATTGTAACCATTTATTTATTATAAAATACGTAAGTTTCTTGAATATACGAATTTCATTAAAACGTAATTCAGAGCACAGTCTGAAAAACTTTTTAAGATGACGTTTTTTACAATGTTACTGTACGATGCATTTTATAAAAATGCATCCACTCTTCATCAGTATTAACGTGTGAAAGCGAGAGACGAAATTCTATTATCTACTATTGGCCTTTATCAAGCCCTTCATAAATTCTTTCGAGTCGTTTTAACTTCGAATTCATGTAATCGTAATTCGACGATATTCGAGATATTCAACAATGATAAATAAAAAAAGAAAAAACTTTTGATCGTTATTCGAAATAAGATGAGTAAGTGAAAAAGTCATTTTTCTGACTTATCGGATTGCACATACCTCCGAAATAAAGTGCGGTACGGTGAAATTTCGAAAGATTGTTGTTAAGAATTGTTAAACTTTTAATGTGAATGTAATTTAGTACGAATTTTTGGATCTTAACTTAGTGAAAAAGTTATAAAGCACTTTAGATAAATATATAAAAGCCAAAAAAACCTACTTTTTTACCTAATTCTTAAAAGATTTTCAGTTCTTATGTAACCATGTCAAATGATTTTTTGAATTTAATATCTGTCATATTTATTGTGATTGTTAATAACAAATTTAGTTGCTTTTAAAATTAATGATTGATACATGACGTAATATAGTATAAATTATATGAAAAATACTGTAAATTTTATTAATTAAGAATAATTAAATACTTTTTTTAAGTAGGGATAAAAATAATGGAAAAACATTGCACCTTAGAAATGTTTATATAAACAATGGAAAATTAAACCGAAATTTTACCGCACATCACTAATGTTAAACATTCTTGAGCAAACACAAAAATAGCTTACAAAGAAAAACTTAATAAAAAAAATCATAGAATAAAAAATTAAGAGGAACTCGTATTTGACTTCTTCTTTTGCTATTAAGATATTCATTGTTGTGCGTTACACATAAATATTATAATATATGATTTCAAATTAAATCTCGACTGATTGTCTGCTTTTATTGAACAAGTAGGATACGATAGCACACGGATACACTCAGAAGGAAGGTAATGTTAGTGTCCGGTTACTATTTTTTTGAAACTTTACTACTGAATAGAACGTAAAAAATATTGATTAAACTCACATTCAGAGGTAAATACCACCCCTAAAGTAGTAAAAACGCGAATTTAAGGATGAATACCAATGCTGGAAAAATACTAACGATATATAATTCTTCTTTTTCAAAATATTAATTATAAGTTTTTATACCTTCAATTAGCGCATCATAAAAATGATATGCAAAAACCATGTATTAAATACATGTTATAAAAATGCTGATAAGAAATGGATACATAAACCATTTATCCCTAAAAAAATTGTCGTATGATTAACTATAACAAATTCTGGAAAACTATGAAATATTATTAAAACCTATCATGAAAAAATACAAAACAGGGACATATTTTATAAATTTTAACAAATTGCAGAAATTTTCATATTATTTCTTAGTGTTTAATCATGAATTGCTAAAAACCAAATTTATAATGAATTATTATAGATCGCACAACCGAATCTACAGCAAATTTACACAAGCTTCGGAAACATAGGTTTAAGCTTTACGTCATAAAGATTTCAATGTTTTTTTTAAGATTTTAAGAAAATTTATTAAATTTTTTAATTATTAAGTAGGTTCGCGAAGAATCAATTCAAATAAAATCCAAAACCGGTGTTTACTACTATAGGAATGATTTTGATTTTCTTAAACATAATTTCTCAGCTAATAATAAATAGGGTTTTTTGGTTCATTTGACTATAACATTAGAAAATTTAAGTCGGATACCAAAATTATCTTTCTTATTAAATTTAAATAAATTAACAGATATACAGAAAAAATCATGTATTTATAATACTGAAGTTATAAGCTTTTCACCCATCACGAGCCTCAAATTTTTCAAATTTCGAGTTTGTAAATAGCATATATTTAGAAAAGAGAGAAGTACACAAACAAAAACTATATAGGTATATACATTTATATCAACAGGAAATTAAGGCATCGTGATGTGCGATATTTTTTTCTTTTGAATAATAATGATATTTTTATATGATCCTCGATGATCATACTTTCATTATTGTCTGAATGATATTTAAACAAATTTTTATTTACCAAATTAATTTTAACGATTACTTATCTTTTTCGAAAATATAGTTTTACTGATAGTTGAGAAAAAGAATTTTCCAATTTCAAAATAAACAGATAACTGCATTTCATTTGCCTTTTCGTTGCACAAATCGACTGGTAGATTAAATATATAAAAAATAATAAACGGGGAGCTGAGAATGCAATATAAATATTTATGATTATAATCATGATTAAAAAAATAAGATTCGAAATACAGCAATTATTACCCCGTCGAAAAAATGCTGTTGAGTATAACTGGGAAATTAATCTTTTTAATTATTCGAATATAATGAATATATGTATTGATATGCAAATTGTTATTGAAAAAGCACAAAGTATAGAAAACCTGCTTAGTAAATGTATGTTAAATTTATTAATATAAATACGATAAAGACTACAACTAAAAAAAATTTTCTATTAATCTTTTTGTTAATTGTTATATATACAACAATTTTACAAAGGCCAAATCAACTTTTGTAAAAATTTTTACAACCGAAGCGTCCAAGTTGTTTCGATTTATATGGACTATTTAGTTTTTCGCTCTTTTATATAAAAAAATACTAAAAAAGAAAAAATTGAAAAAAAGCTTTTTATATTTTCACAGCACACTCAACGGCATATTTTCCATGCTACTTATACTGTCTCCGCCGATCAGCATTTTTTTCTTTAGGATGGAGAAAACTAATAAGATACCAAATTGTGTCGAAATTAGAATTTCGACTTCTCTCGAGATTCAGCCATTTATTCGGGCATCAACGAGAAACTATACTGTGTTCAGAAAAAAGTACTATAAAATCATTAGATGTACTAATAAAAAATTTCATAAATCCTCGCCCATAATTGTTTTTCCTGATGACCGCGTATCGGAATTGACGTACATACAGCAGCTCTGTAGTCGCTTTTTTCATGCTTTGATGAAAAAATCAGAAAGTCGATTAGTTACAGACTGAATAGAACTATGAAGCGATCAGCTAAGGTCTTCTATTATCGACAGAGCAATATCAAGCTTTTTATATGGTACAAATTACAATCTAAAGTTTTAACAATTGCTTGTAGTTATGATATTAATGTTGAGGTACCCTATGTCATGGATACTTCAATTTTAATAACATTATATATAAATATTATTATAACATAAAATTTATATTATTAAAGCTTTAGACATAATATATTACTTATTTTAGCTTGAAAACATTTTTTGTTCGAGAATATTGATAAAGCAAAACAAGGATTCATCAAAAATTGTACAGTATTGGATATTTTTATGTGTATCATGTATATTATAAATAAAATTATAAATAAATTTAAACGAATACATGAACTGGTATTTCATAGAATATCACTCGGTCGACAAGAAAAGATTTTTGCGACGCTTTAATTTCTTATGGTCAATCGACCTCTTATATGCAACGATAAGATGATGCTTCATTATAATTGTTTTTTCTTTTTGTTTAAGTGCTTGGCTGAAGTATTAATAGTCTAAGTGTCATAGAAACATTAAAAAGTTTTATTGCTGAATTATAGTAACATCTGTACAGTTGACAGAAAATTCTATGGCAAATTTTATAAATAAAGAATGTAAACACAAAAAAATTATCATAAAAGTAATTATTGCTCTTGAGTGACATTAAACTAACATTTCATTATAAATTTATCTGAATGTACAATTATACATTTTTTATGGAGTACTTTAAACTTTTACGTACTTTATTATTAAAATTCTCTGATTTAAATTTATATATCACTCTTACAAAGTGGTGAAGCTTTCTGTGGTCATTATCTATATAATATTACAAAACAATGAAAAATACAATAAGTGTGTGTTTTTTTACTTTAGCGAGAAAACAAGAGTGAAATTGTCTACTAAAACACTCTCTTGAAGTGACAAAAAATGGAGTTCCAAAGCTGTACTTTTTGCGTGAAAATACGAATGAGTTAGCACGCCGATTGATATGCAAATGAACCGCGATCGATTCTTTCGTAGCTCTGTAATTTAGCTTCATGTATTGTATAAGTAACATTATAACTGTACATTTTATGTTATGTCCCTACTTATACAACATTAATGAAAATCCATCGGTTCGTAATATTTTTCATAATACTAATATCTAAGGCATTCGTGCATTAAAAAAATCATAATCATGTGAAAAATCAGCGAAATATAAAAATGAAAATAATGTAGGTTACAGTTATTTATTCATGAAAAGAGATAATGAATAGTATAAATAGGAATAGGTTTTTTCTATTCCCCTCGTCCTTGTCACGTGCCGATGATCAAAGCTCAGACTTGTTAAAGGATTCGTATGTACAGTCGCTATTTATGTAAGAGTGACTTTGTTAAGAAATAAACAAATATTTAATCGAAATTCGGCAATTAAACAGAATAAACGATTTTATAATATTATTATCAAAATTGAATTACTCCTTAATATAATTTAATTGGAAATTGGCATCGAAGACGTTGCAATCTTCATTTAATTTAAAAAAAATTATTTATATTTAATTTTGTAATTAATATCGATAAAAACATAACTGAACTTTTTGAGAAAGTCAAAATACCAAAATTTTAACAAAGTCACTTATAGTTGATCAAATTGTGGTTGGCGACCAAGAACAAAGTATGTATATAGTGTGCGCAACACTTGAGAAATAGACAAGAGTGAGACATAAAATGAGAAAAAAGTAAGCTAAAGAGATAAGGAAATAAAAAAGAACGAAAGAGATTTTATCGTCGCTACTTTTTAACGAAGGGGGAGGAAAAACATTAAATTAGCTTAAAACAAAAAGAAGTAACAAAAAATGTGGAAACAAAAGTAGCAAAAAATGTAAAGGAACTTTCTGTGTGTCTTCTTAAATCAGTGAATCGGAAGATTGCGTAAAACTGAGCTAGAAATTATTACATAAATCATAAGAAATGGAGATATTGCTGAACAAAGACAAAAAAATATCTCCTAATTTTAACTTTTCTGTCTCGAAATGTGTCACCCCCCCCTCCCCATTCCTCCCCAAACGAGATAATGCAAATACTTGCGGCAATTAAAGCTGAGATTTAAATTCTCGAAAAAAAAACTTGAAAACATTATCATCGTATTTTAGCGACGACTTTTCTAACCCTTTTCTAGTGGCGAATTAAAAATATATAAATCTATAAATATATTATACATACTTGGAGGCGCGAAAGCGTCGCACGTATCTGTTGTTCTTTGACTTTTTCGCGATAAGACATTTTTAGCTGGATAATAAATAAATATAGTAAATATAATATTCCGATTTTTGAGTTTCAAGAGGAGGGAGTATATAGTATTGTTTTCAATTCATTATTAAATTTGATAATATTGAATTAAATAATTATTTAAGAATTACTAAATATTAACGCAACTTAATTGTATTTTAAGTTTCTTGACAAAATCATTAAGTACATTAAAGTAAGAAACTTTTAATTTCTTTATAAGAGAAATAATCAATATAGACGGGAGAAAAATGAAAATAGGAAACAGAGATGTGAAATGTCTTTTTGCCGAAAAAATCGTAGAACGACGCCCAAACCCTTAGCAATACGTGAGCGTTCATGATTATTTTTAAGACACGTAAGATGCTATGAGAAATAAAAAAAGAATATTTAAGTGTTTCTAATGTTATGTACATACGACTATTTGCGAGAGAAAAAGAATACATTTTCGAATGCTACTACATTATGCGACTCGTTCGACGACCTCATGTTCGAAAAAATAAAATGTTTATGTGTTTTATTTGATGTATTTCTTTATTACCCCTCCGTTTTATTTAGACTTTATTTTTTATTTTACAT
>JAPYZA010001374.1:0-23258 GCA_030522685.1 Eupelmus azureus | reverse complement strand
AAAATTGTTTTTGTTCCGTTGACAAATCTAACCCTAGTTAACCTACTCTCCGGCTTAATGGACATACATATGATTTAGTAGTACTTAAAATTTAATTGAAAGGAAAGCGTCTAAAAGAGATGCACAGCCGATCATGTTGTAATCAATAAAAACACTAATAAACATTCAAAATCACTTTCCAAATATTTTTAAGGCACAATGAAATATTTGCTTGCCTGACAGCGCGTTTAAAGCTGTTGACCTACAAAAATTCAAGCTCCAACTTTTCACGTTTCTATTTTCGCGAGTCACGTAGAAATTTTAGCTCCAAAAATAATTATTCAAGCGCAGCTTCGATCTATAATGAATGGCGCTAATCAGCTGGCTTAGTTTTGTAACATGTGCCAATTTAATCAAAGTGCCGAATAATTTTATAAAACTGTTCAAGACAGTCGCATTATTTTATTTTCGGCACAATCTACTTAGCAACAATCTTGGAACAGTGTAGAATTAAAGCTCAGTAATTCCAATCGACTCAGCACCTCAAGACCCAAGCGATCCATACCCATTACAATATTCCATCCACAAACTCTCGAACGTAATTCTCTAAAGATAGCCGGATTTCGTATATTAATTAACGCTAGTCAAGATCATCTATTGGCGGCATCATCGGCAATTGCTCGCTGTCAGGTCGCTTTATTAAGGCGTTTTCATTAATATTAATAAAGCGCAGCCATTCTAATCTAGCGTTTAACGCAACTCTGACATGTTCACGAGCCTTTGGGAAGCTTACGGCGCGGGTATTAATGAAGACAAGTGCCCGCAGAGATATAGGACGTAAAAAGAAATGACAGTAGCAGCCCACGAGAGCAGCTCTCGCATCAGCGGCGCGCTAGATGCGCCTCGTCTATTTTAAAAAAGGGGAACGAGCCGTACGGCAGCGCCACTTATTAGAATCGTCCCCTTTTATATAGATTTGTCGAAAAAAGTTTATCATGCAAATGCGACTAACTGGACTCGACGAGCTGTCGCTCGCGCTGCAATTTAAATTCGTCTTCGCTAAATATACCCAAACGAGAAGGACAATCGCTCGGCGATCGATGATAGTTTTTAGGACACACTAGGATCGGATTTGATTAAGACGTGCGCCGGTCAAGTTTTACGAGTCATCCGACGGGAATCGCCGCATGAAAGCGTTTATTATGTCACGCGCGCATCCTTGAGCTCGGCTAGATTTACGGCTTTATAGGCGCGGCGCGCGAAAAAATAGCGCCGACTTCTTCCCGCTCCCGTCTAAATTATCCTTATACCGAGATTCGCCTGCAATAAAACTGGTATTTAAAAATCGCTCGCGACCGGCGCGATCGTTAAGTTTATATAGCGAGATATGGGATTTTAAAAGATCGCGGCCCTCGTTGCCGGCTTCTTCGGCTCGCTTTCCGCCGATCTCTTCATTGCGAATTGGACCAGCCATAAAAGCGCCACTTATGGATTCTTGGAAGCTGAGTAACCATCCGTTGATGTAATTTGAATACACACACACACAGACACGCACGCCCGCGCGTCACTTCACAGGCGGTATTTTTAATTCCCGTTAACGCGCGGCCGCCTCGTTTCTCATGAGCGTTAATACTGCGTGCCCTGAGAATAAATAAAGGAGGGAATAAAAAATAATAAAGACGGGCGCGTAAGCGCTTTTTCGAAAGGCGCCCGCGCGTTCGGCTGTGTCATACGCGCGCTTTATTAGAAGGCTCGCGCTCTCGGATCGACTTGGTTTTGATTATGCATCGCTATCGCAGCCTCTCTGGGAATGTTTGTTTTCTCAAAGTGTCGTGAAGCAAGTTAGTCAGCGCGGCGTTGCGTAAGCGGCTTATTTAAGCCGCGCGTCCGTGAAGTAATCCGAAAAAGTTTAGACTTTCAAATGCGTCAAGCTGTTATTATAAAAGTGTATATAATGAAAATCGGCGCAAACTGCATCGCGCGGCTTAGGTCATTGAATCTCGTCATCCGCGCGTGCATCGCTCGCTCCAAGAATGCAATCTCCGCGCGCGCCCGCATCATTATTGCAAGAGATAAATAAATCGCTGGGCATGAGAGTATGATAAAAGCTTGTAATTATGACGTAAACAAGATTAAAAATATCCGCAGGCGTCAACGAGTACTGGCGGGTATTAATCCGCGTGCCTCTGGATGAATAAGTGCCTTTTGCGTTAATGGAAGGCCGGCTGCGCGATTTTTCGTGCGCGACGAGCGCAAGCTACTTACTCCAGCAGTAACGTGGGATATTTTGGTATCAGCAGAGTAATCGGAATCTCCGGTGTCGTTCGCAGCTTTCTAGCCACTGACGCGTCCTGTCCTCGCCTCGGCTAGCGCGCGTGCTAAGAGTCGCGCTGTCGTCTTTGACAATGAGAAGGGGACATCTCGTAAATTTTGAACTAATCAGAGGCGCTGCCGTCGTTTACGATATAAATAATTACGCTTGATAAGCTGTCTGGCTTTGCGAGGCGCTAGCTCGTGTGGCGAGAAGCTAAATGCATTAGGTTGAAAGCTCGGATGCGGATATTTTAATTAGTTTTTATTTTCGCGCTATTTGGCGAAGCGAGGAAGTGGATCGGGGACGGGTATTAACATTGCAGGGCGTTTTTCAAAATTACTGTCTTTTAATATTCTCCGGGCTTTTATAATCTGGTATTATTTTTTTTACTAAGGCGAGCTTCATGACTGTCGCGTGTTGGATGAGGTCTATACTTAGAATAGATTTGAAGTTTCTTGGAAATTTATGAATTATTTAGGCTTATAAAAATTTCCGTCTCTCTGTTGATTCTGCTCGCATTACTTTTTGCATCAAGTGTTCGATACAGCAAAGCCGTAAAGTAAAATAATATGAATATAAAAGCGTAAGAGTAAGGTATTTTAATCAAAGATTTATACGAATAAAAATGGTTTATTAAGTATTAATCTGATCTTTCATACAGAGGACTCTCAGAATTCTAAAAAATTAATATATTTTATAGAAAAAGATAAAATTTTATTCTCAGTAAGTATGACATTGTAAATGATTTTTCTCTTTATACATATATTCATAGTATTTTTTTCACTAAATTGAAACCCACATACAGAAGATTAGCCATCATATTGAACGTTTGCTACTAAAAATTGATAATAGTCAATAAAATCTTGACGATTATAAAAGTAAAGCTACAGGCAATAATGGATAAGTATAGCTGATTACCGCAAATTATTATATACGTACTTTATCGAACAAAAGGTTTATTGAATTAACCTCATAAAGCCGTATTGCATTGTTCAAAATAAAACTCGTTTTAAGGAACCCTCATATTAAAGACTGATATTAAAGAATTATTTTTAGAACGTATGCTAATTTTAATGGGTCGTAATTAAAGCCATAAATGCTTTATCGATATGCTGTACACATTTGTTAATAGCTTCTATTTTGATATTATAAAAATATTGAACTCGTTAATTTCTCAATATGTGTTACAATAATGTAACTTAATGTTGAAAAAGTCGATTAATTATTTACTATTTTTTAAGCTACTTTTATTTGCAGATCTCACATACACGAACGTTAATTATTTAAAATTCGCAATTTTTAGAATACGACAGTGTTTTTGCCTTTCTATAAAGTCGAACAATGTTTTCTGCGGTTTTCCGGCGCAAATACATATATAATTTCGATCGCTCCGCTGTTTTTACGATTTTACAAGCGCGGACGAAAAGCAACCTCACTGAATCAATGAACGAAGCAACCGCGACTCTCCAGCGCAACAAAGTATAATGACGAACGATCCATCCCGAAATCTCCCATAAATTAAACGACAAGCGCATCTAATTCCCGCAAAAGCGAGTACCTCCCAGCCATATTTCGGCAGCCCCATAATTCTTTAGCGGCCCGAGCATCGCTACACACAGACGATACACACAGCTCTTAGGTAAACTCGCATGACTTATACCATCGGAAGCGTTTCAGCAGCTCGGCGACGTCGACTCCAAAGCTCTCTCCCTCCCGGGGCTTAATTGATCGATCTCAAGTAAGATAATCAAGCGCAGAGGGCCGATTCCATAAAGAAGTCCGAGGAGCGCGCGAGCGACTCTACACGGGGGTGGTAGATCGATACGCGTTTATATAGGCGTGCGACGACAAAATGCACGCATAGACGCGGCGCTATCCGGCTAATCGAATCTCCGGATTTTTCGCTCACGCGCGCCTATTATATTCGGTAACGCGATTATACAGCGCGCGCGGGCTCATTAAAATTCGCGGAAAGTCGCCGGGCCGCTAAACTGTTTTTCAATAGCTAATTACCCGGGATCGCGCGCTTGTATAGCCAGTGTGTCAATTGCGCGCGGTTATTCATTTTTCGGGCGCGCAGGTGGCTCGCCGAGTGTATATAGCCGCAGGAGAAGGAGAAGTTGCAGAGCGGGCATGCGCGCAGCTTGCGATTGCCGGCGCGCTGTTATAGTCTACAGGGCGAGATCAGCCGGCGAGAGTCTGGAGAACGCGCCTATACCTCGCGACTTGCGGACGAAAAAATTCGCTCTACCTTTTCTCCGGCGCGGAGGCTATACTATAGTGTGTAGCTCTCGGCCTTGTCGCTCTCGCTTCGCCTGCGCTCCAGCGCTCGCGCGCGCGCATAAACAAACGCGCTTCTGGATTTAGATGAGAGCACCCTCTCGATGGCCGTTTAATTTTGTGTCTACGCGCGTGAGGAGATAGACGTGAAACGTGAGGACGCGAGCCTGTTAATTGGCGCAGTTGGCCGAGTGTCAGTTTCGTTGGGCTCTATATACCTACACAGCTAAAAAAACGAAAAGAGTATACATAAGCCGGGGAAAAAAGTGGCAGGAGGAAAAGAGAGTTTGAAAAATAAAGAAGCGCAGAGGCTGTCGAAGTGCTCGGAAGCACGCTGCCTCCCACGCCGCAGCCGCCGGCGCTGCTGCTGGTCCGTTGACAGCGCGCGCAAAGGTGGGGTGATAGTCGCCGCGGCGGTGGCGGCAGCGAGCGGCGAGCGTAGCTGCCTCCTCTCGGCCAGCTCGGCGCGTCGCCGCGCTACTGCCAGTTTACCAGTCCGGCCTAAGCGGGCTGCGCGACAATATTTCGTGTCCGTGCAGCTGGGGAGCCGCACGCGAGTTGAGATAACGCATACGCATATATATATACCAGCGACGCAGCGCGCATCCTTTTTTCTCTTGCTCGGCTGCTTCTTCGCCGGGCGGCGGCTTCTTGGGGATATATAGCGCTGTGATTAAGATGAGAAAAAGGCGGCTCGGTTTTTGAAAAGGAAACACAGTTCGCGCCGAATTTGTTGCGACAGTAGCCGCTCTTTCTCTCGCTCTCACGATCGTGAAAGGTAAAAGACAATAACATTCAAGCAATTTTTTCTTCTTCTCGGCTGTGTATAGCTATAGTGGACGTGCGAAGGGAAATCGGCTTTTGAAATTCGGCAATCGAGTTTCGGCCCTGCCGATCGCGCTCCACAATAGCCGCGCGCTCCGCTCCTTTTTCCTCGGCGCAGCCGTTCCCAAGACCTTAGCCGTCTAAAAACAATTGAAAATAATTTCGAACACGCGCCAGCGCGCGCGGGGGCAGATTGCATATTGTTGTCGCAGCGCGAGCGGAAATTTTTTTCCCGTTGTCGCTCTGTGCGCGTTCTTTTTTTTTCGTTAGCGCCTTATAGCGTCGGAGCAGCGGCGCAACAAAAGCTCAATTCTTCGGAGGCGCGCATTGTGCCCTGGGCAAAATGCGAAAGGCTTTTTAAACGTTTGCGCTAAATTTTCTAATAAAAGAGTTATTCCCGTCCATTACCTGGGAGCGAGGTGGGAGGAGAAAAAAAAAGAAGCGGGAGGCAATGGATTTTCCTTCGTACGAACGCGCGCGCCGGCCTTTCTGCGAGACGCGAGCTTTTAGACTCTATTATCTTAAACGAATCTGTATACGGGGCTCGATGTGCATTCAATTTGTTGAACACGTGTTGGCGCGCGCGACCGCCGGTCTAGCCGCTGCTTAACATAATTAGACGAGAGTGTTGATATCGGTTTAATGAATTTTGTTATTCGGCTTGACGAAAGCTGTAGCTGCTGATTTATTTCGGTATTTTTTTTCAAAATTTAACGTTTTATTTCTAGTTGAATTTTAAGCGAGTTCAGAAGGCAGGTTTTATTTTTGACTCGCTTCCAAATGTTACGCGGAACGGATTCACCTGGATCGCGCTGAATTTTTGCAGTATATTAATTCTCCCTCCGCGTCTTGTTAGCCGGAGAAGTTCGCGTGAGCGCAGTCATTTATCTGCATGTAAGGAAATACTATTCTCAGCTGCTCGGAAAGTTTGAGCGGCGCGCGGCGGAGCCATCATTGGTTTTCACTTTGTGCAGAATTCTGTGAAGAGATAAGTGCATAGTCTGATTGGTTAAGCTGTGGTTAGGCGATTTCATTACCGCTAAATAAACAGGAGCGTCGCGAGTGCGTTGAATCAAGCTTTTTTTAATTAAAACCATAATTGTGAGGTGAACAAGTAAAAGGAAATAAACTGTCAGTGTGAATCGTATTTTGAATAAAATAAATTGTTTGATTTAACAATCGCGTGCTGAGAAAACAACGGGAAAGCCGGGGTGCAGTATTCAGTTTTATAGAATGACGCCCGGTACAAGAGCGATCTGAATACCGGGGCGCGCGTTTCTTCGAAGTCCGAGATAAATTTGGCTATTCGTATCCACGTAGTATCTCAAAAATAGCTTATCGGAATCTTATTTCTACCGTATAATTAGAATCCATGTAGATACGAATTAAGATGTTGCACGTGGAGAGGAAAATAGAGAGAGGGAGAGAGAGAGAGAGAGAGAGCGCACTTTTTTAGATATATATATACGTAACAGTTTACAAACAAAGCGTGCCGTGATATTTGTTTGATATTAAACGCGTTCGTCCACAGATTTGTTAGGATCAAGATGAGGTATCCGGGGGCGCGACTGCTGGCGCTCTGTCTTTGCTTCGTTTTCATCAATGAAAGCCACGCCGAGGCGAGATCTTACGATGACAGAGGTAACTTTATTCAGATAAATTATTTGTAAATGTTATCAGTGACTCTCGTTTGCGATCAGAACTGGTTTTAGACGTTCGGTGCGTCATTTTAAGAGTTTATATAAAGACGTATTTGTTTAGCTTATTTATTTCTTTATTATATTGTTTTTTTAAGACGATGAATAGAAATTATCAACGTAAGAAAATCTTTCCTTATTAATATTTATTGACTTATAGAACGTCAGAATTTTGTAAGTTTGAAATTCATTTTCTATTGGTACACGTAGCTTTTGGACCGTAAGCAATGCACATATATTAACTTCTGATAGAAAAAGGAATACTTAAGAACTTTAGCATATTTAAAAAAAAATTTACTACTGCCACAATTGTTATTGAGTTTGAAAAAAATACGTGACATGAATTTAGTTAGTATATACCTATATCATCAAAATATAATACACCGAAATTTATATGCATCGATTATTTGCTTATTCACATACTATACATATGTAGCTAAGTCTATTTTAAAACTTATGTTGAGTTGATAAGTTAAAAATTTCATAATTTCAATTTATTTCAACTTCATTTTCTGATATGCTTTTTTGAGAACATTTTATTTTTTATAAGAATTATATTTTTGTGTAAAGTTAATAATTTACTAAAAAACGTTAGTTATTCAAAAAAATTTATTTCATAAAAAATCGTATAAATATTTAAAAACGATTGATTGAAGAGAAATAAGATGGTCACGCTAGCAGTGGACCAAGTAATAAGCAGCCCCGCAAAATTGATATTTCGCTATCCTTACGGTTCACAAACTTGGGATGTCCGAAAATATATGAAGCAAAAGTGTCCATCCGATGCACATTGACGCTTGGCGCGAATATTCCCAACGCATTTATTTTATTCTCAAATTTAAAATTTGAACAAAAAATAAAAAATAACTTTCAATAAAAGTAAATAAAAATGTGTATTACGCATAGAGTCCGATGCAATAAATGTTCACGCCTATAAATATTTCGGATTTTTCGTTCGGCTCTAGCAAAAATAAAGTCCAGTTTGTGCTTAAGTACTTAACGATATTATCCGCGCAGCGTTTATCAATATATGGGGAGTGTCACCTGGCACTCTACGATTATTGCTGCAATAGAAAATTCAATCAGAATATAAAATATACACATCACAGATACGCGCAGGTAATTATACAGAAAGGATAGTTTTTATCCGCTACTAATGTTATCGCGAAATTGAATATTTATTGGCCTCTGAAATATCGTGGTTTGTAATTTGTTTAATTTCAGACAATTACGATTTTACAGTTTAACTAATCTTTATAATCTATGTATTTAACAATTATACATTTTTAATTATTATTGAGAGATGTATTATTATTTATCAGTTATTTTTGTTTTTATTAGAATAAATAAAATACAAAATCTATTTTATTTATTTCTTTGTTTTATTACTTTTTATTGGAATACAATAGATATTTAAACATTACTATTTTCTTCAAAATTAAAAAAATTCATCCTTTGTGCGTTTACTTTTTTAAGCCTGCATCTACAAAACAATTTATAGCCCTTAGAGAAGTTCTAAAATAGCTGCGGTAGGCAGTGCTTCGATTATAATTATCTTCTTTACAAGTGGTTTACGAAATTGACTGTACGTAAAAAACTAATAGTATTGAACGATTAGTAATTTGTATTATTATTTATAAGTTAAAAATTTGTTAAAATTAGATTAAAATTTTAACCTTTATATTTAGAGTTTTCAATTAGTAGTTAAAGCAAGGGGTTTTAAGTTATAATAATAATAATAATTTTCATCGGGAATTAAGATATTAAACAATAATTTATAAAATTTTTATACTATATACGTACACCAGAAACTGTATTGATAATCTTACTATCTAAATCTGAAAGAGTGAAAAATCTCTTATTCTACGTGAAAAACAACCACTTATTCTACGTGTATATGCGTTTTTTGGAAGCATATGCACGTAGAATAAGTGCTTTTTCACTCTTTCAATTTTAGATACTGTAGCTATTTTTATGACTTATAGAAAAATAATTTATATTTTTAAAATTGACAGAAATTTTCTCATTATGTTGAAATAATTTGATTCTTATATTTGTTAATATTCTGAGTTTAATCCTTTATTTTTTAATCGCACAATATAATGTGTACGTCACACCACTTCGTGTAGCAATTTAAAACTAATCAATAGGAAGTTTTAACAATAACAATAATTTACTTAGTATAGTAAATTTTTTTCAATAGTAAATAGTTAATAAGTTTGGCGCAAACAAATTTTCGTGAACCAGAAGCTTTACTTGTATTGTACAGCATTTTTATAGGCACTTCGCTTTCTAAAAATATAATGTATGGTGAAGATTATTTATAGATTTTATCCTCAAGCATAGATATAAGATCCGTAGTGTAATGTGGTTTTTGTTTGATTCACTTAAGTGGCGTATTTAAAAATAATAATTTTTTTTAAGAAGTTTATTTTTTGTATCCTTTGTTTCATTAAATAGATATTTTAACTTACAGAGTTGAAGTGAAAAACAATTCTATAATTATAAACTTCAGAATGGTTTTTAAAAATTGTGAAAAAATTCTGGATATATTACAAATTTTTATTTTGATAAATTGTTATATTTTTAACACATTTAATTTTTACTTTATTATATTTATTTAAAACAATTTAATTTCAAAATTACTTTTTAAAGTTTGTACCGGTATTTAATTAAGCAAAACTAGAATAGTTATGACATTTATGACTGACAATATTTTAGTATTAGAACTATTTTTTCTTCATATCCATATTAAAACATTGACTTCTTTTTAATAGATAAAAGCAAATAATCAATAACTAGCAATTCTTAAAGTAAAATTTGATGTTATTAATCTTACATTCATAAGTTTTTAATCTGACATCAGAGTTTTGACATTTGAAATATTTCCAATTGCAGAAAAATTGATAGCTCGAAATTTATAAATTTTAAAATTTCCTTTGGTTCAAGTTAGATATATCGACATATTAATTTATTGATTTCGCTGAAGGCGGGTCAAAGCAGCTATTCAAGTACAATCCGGAAGTACAAGCCAGCAATGACGTACCACTTCCCGTCTGTACAAGTATGTACTAGCCGATACGAAAGGATAGCTCCTGTACACGCCATTACTCCTTTGTCATTAAAAAAAGTAAAAAAAAGATCCGCGAATCGAAATCTATCGCTAAAATCAACATTCTAGTAAACTGTACGAACAGAAAAAGAAATACTGGGTAAAGAGTTTTTTAAAATGTAGAATCGTTGAAATTTCAAACAGATTTTTTTTTCTCGAAATCTGTTTTGTCAGTCACATAGTTCAGTTGAGTTTAATTAAGTTCGAATGCAATATTGTTTCTAGTTGTCGATGCAGTATCGTTAACTTATTGGTAAAGTAAATGTTCTGTTAGCCTCGAAATTGAATTTCCTCGAATACATATATTACTTACTTAACTTATGGAAAAGAGGAAGAAGCGACGACAGATCTTTTTTTGTAAGGCTATTCTGTAACTGATGAAAATTGAATACGAGTGATATATTATCTGGCTATGACCTCTTCTTGAGTTCAAAACTCACTTAAATAATAAAAGACATTATGCAGACTGCTGTTAAGGTAAGAACCGCTGAACCGGAGATTCGGTAAGACTCGCTTCAATTTGACCACTTAAGCCGTCAGTGCTCTACCATTTCGAGAGCTTTTATAATTATTACTTGATTTTCAAAGATATATTGAGATTAGAGTTATCAAGAAATATCATATATATAATTTATCAAATTTTTAGTTAATTTAAAGAATAATGTTTTTAATCAGTGTTTTTAAAATAGACGTAACCTAAAATTATTCTCCCAAATATTGCTTATATTTTGGAGCATTTTATAACTTTATAATGAGTATGATTATATTTGTGAGTTAATATTTTCTCTGTAAAGAAATAATGACAGGATGTATGTATGTCTAGTCAAACCACTTAAAACGCGATCCGATTGGCTGACAATAAAAGAAAATGTAGACAGCGTGAAATCGCGTTATCTTAAACTTAAAAATCACAATTTAAAAATATTAATTAAAATTTATTTTTTAATTAAAGCAACAATAATAGTTGGAACAGATTAGGATTTAAATATTATTATAGAAAAATTCTAATCAGGATTAAGTATATGAGTAACGTATTTAATAAATCTAATTCATATAAATTTTTTTAAGAAAGACTAGAATATTGTACGCGCTATGTGCAGCTGAGCACATTTTTTTATGATTCTGAAAAACAAACCTTAAATGTTAGCGATGAACAAAATCAGTAAGCTCAAATTCGAGGTAGCAAATCAAAAGCCAAGTTATCTGGCAACAAAGCTTGGTCATGGATATTTTAGAAGTGGATTAAGGAGAGCTTGGAACTCTTTTGGATCCAAGAAATTATGAAAGAATTTCTTTATTCAAATCTTCAACTAGATCATTATTATTGCAATATTATCAATATTTGTTAAACATCTTGAAATTATATAATTTAATAAAAATAAGAATACTAAGAGTCGCATACTAAATATAACAAAATACTATTTTATTAAGAATACTACAGTGAATAAATATTTATTGTAGACTTCTTATTTTTAAATTATCTTTAATGTAGGCTAAATTCTGTTTTCTGATTATATTATAGCCTTGTGTGACAATAATTTACAAGTAGTATTAACTGCCGTTAATAAAATATAAAATACAATAAGATAAATTGATAGTTAAATGATTTATAATACAATAAAGTTACTTAAAAATTTATAGACATTTTATAAAAAATTAACAGATAATTTATTAATTTTACTAAATTAATAAAACATAATTGAACGAATTATATTCATATGAATTTACATTATTATATTTAGATATTTAAATAAGTGGTTCATGATATTTTACAATTAAGTTGCTGTATAAGCGTAATGTTATCTGAGACATCAAAAGTATTTTTCAAATATAATCAGCAAAAAAGTACAAATAACTTGTGAGGTTCAGGACAGTGGGTAGTCTGTTGTAAGGAGGTAGCAATGCCCGATGCAAGCAAAGCCCATGAATGCAGTGGTTCTCAAAAATATCTACATTCTTTACATTCATTTTTTACAAAATAGAAAATAAACAGTAATAAATTTAATCAAAATATATTTTTGAGAATAATTGTATATTTAACATACATTGGAAAAGTGCTCTTATTGTAATTAAATTAAATAATGTTTGTGTCGTGTAATTTTCAAATGAAATCAGTAAATTAATTTATTGACTTCATAATAAGTTTCAATAAATGAAATACATTAAAAAAATTTAAGAGTTTTTTTTTAACTAATCAATGTTATATTTATATTAAAAAAAAAGTTTTTTTTTAATTTTAATTTATGGAATCACGTTTTTACAATTAGTATGGATTTATTACTTATTAATTATTGTGTAATCCGCATGCAATCATTTTTAAAACTTTATGGAATATACGTGTTCTATGGGAAGCGCAAGATTTGATAACCTGTTAAGTTTAATTGAAGCATCTGCATTAAAATGATTGATTCCGTGAATTGCTATAAGTTGTGTGTAACCGGGTCCATACATTCAAGAGGAGACCAATACAATTATTCTAAATGTTAACTTATTTTATAAAATTATGTTATCAATAAAAATGTAAACTAAAATTTGATCTTTAATGATTGTTTTTTAAACATACGTAAAAAAGTTTAATAATATTTTTAATGCATTTTGATCAAATAACAAGTACATTTTATTATTTAAAATTTTATTATCAAATTGTATTTTGCATTAACGGTCGAATTAATATATATGCTCATAACAAATACTAATATTGTTTATAATAATATGTAAATAAAATTTAATATTCTTATGAAATTTGACTCTATACCGTCGACTTTTTTAATTATAATAGAAACAGGACTCTTTCAGCAGTTTGATAAACATATTAAAAAAAATGGTATTAAATTGAATCGACAACATTATAACCATTCTATAGCTACTTAAAAAAATATATATTTTCATTAACTTTTTAGTTCGTTTTTGCAGTGCAAATTAAACAAACACACTTTGTCAATTGCCAAAAAATTGTAATTTAAAAAAATTTAAAGTTAAAAAAAACTTTCGCAGTAAAACCTCCGAAACGTCGACATGGTTTAACAATAAAAACTTTACAAATAACATCTTGGTTCGTCAAATATCAACTTCCACTCCCTTAAAAAAAAAAAAAGGATTTAAATTAGAAAAAATCTTTTTAGTTTAATTAATAATAAAATTTATTTCAATTAATAATCATATATTTTATTTTTATTTTATTGCGTACATGCAATAAAATAAGAAGTTACACATGCAATTAATTCATTTTGCTGATAAGCAAAATTGTTGGACATTCTACTTATTTATATGTTATATGTTATTGTAATGACTCTTAGAATATATTTCTTTGTTGGTGTAAGGTATGCACTTTTTAAAGTTGCGTTTTATAAAAATAAATGCACAAAAAGTACTTTGCTTTCTAGGGGGATAAAAAGGCAGGGGTAAATTTATGATCTACGTAACGAAAGTGGAGAATGGAAAGTAAAAGGCGTAAGGAGAGGAAAATCTGATATCTCGTAGTCGACAATATTTTTGCGTGGTGCAGTCCATTAGAAGCTTGCATGGACGATTTAGCCGGGGATGCTTGCTTTTTTCCGTGTTGGCTTTTAGGACCAACCATTTGATGCGTGCTTCTTGTTATGCTAATGTTCTTGATTTTACATTACGTTACTTTTTAAAATGCCACGGCAAGTAGCAGGTTATAAAAAATTAGTAAGTATTATAAAATTGCGTAAAAATGTTTCTCAAAGATTATGCAATATTGTTTTTCAAAATAAACCATTACCGTTGAAAATTGCTAAAAGCGAAACGAGAACGTAAAGATATAAATTATAAACAAATTTTGTTATGTGCTGAAACAATAATTAATATTAATAATGATTTGATTACCTAATTAAATTAAACACTAAACAAACAACAAAACTAAAAAAGTCTATCATTAAAATGATACTTTATTCAATTAATAATAATAAACAAATGTAATAATTGTACCCCTAAAAATACGAAAATTTTTATAATTAGTATCATTATTATACATTGATCTTTCTATAACTTTAGAAACTTATTATACTTATGATTGTTTTTGCTATTGTTTTAAATCAGAGAATTCCTTTGATTTTACAACAGGATTTTTATAGTTTGCGCACAGCATGAATCTATTTAACTATGAAGTTACGTGCGGATTGCTTGTACATAAATTATACTAATATGTCACCATAAATGCTTAAAATTTATTACCCTCTCTAGCTTTGTAAAGATGTAGAATATCCGTACCCTAGACTTTATAAATCGACATGATATTTTATAAAGTCTGTAGTACTGTATTTTAAATATTTAATTTAAGTTTAAAGTTATAAAATTTATAAAGAAATCTCTTAAACATGCAGTCTCGAAAAAATGTTTGTGTTTATGTTATGTTTTGTAATGTTATGTATAAGTTAAATTATGTTGTATTTATACGTTTAAATGCTGATGAAATTTTTATTAGCATAATCATTTTTTGCAGTATTCATTATAAAACTAAAAAATATGAAATATGCCAAAATATAACAAATATAGTGAACTATATTTATCGACGTCCTCATTTTTTTTTATCAAGAATGAATAAACTCAATTTTTGTATTTAGTTTTCAATTTTTCGAAAATATATAGCCACTTTAAGTATTATTTTCTATTTGAACAATGACTTAATGATGAATTACAGAGATATCTTTTTACGATATTTGATTAAACAATTTCAAAAACTTTTCAAAATATTTCAAAACTTTCTATAACGTCTCCAATCTAAAAATTTATTAAACATTTAATAATTCAATATAAATACTACATGAAATTGAAACAAAAAACAAATATTTATTACGATATACTTTTTAATAAAAATAGACATGGAGTTCATACTATCATGATATATCGTGATAGTTTATTTTCTCTCCTAGTAGTTACTTTTCAGTTAGTTCAAGGGTTTTTCGCAAATGAGCGTTATTAAAGAAGAGTGACTAATTCTACTTAAAAAAACGAATTGAACGAACGAATACACTAAATTAAAAAAGATGTTTAAAAGGATTTTAAAGAATTGCCGTATGGTGAATGTACAACGTCGATTCTTAATCTTATATCGAGCATACCTTTCTAACTTGATATTTTTGTTCTTAGTTGACATAAAAGAGCACTTTTATTAAGTATAAAAAAAGAAAAACAAATAAGGTGATATTCAAATTTTAAAAGTCAAGAGGTATTTCTAGTGCTGTAGAATTCGTCGGTTTTGTATAGGTGATGGGTGACATGCCGGTGTCAAGTAGTATCGTTATATTGCAGTTTCTCGTATCAAAGCATACTTGCTCGTTTAGTCAACCCGATATGATAGTAAAGCTTTAACGATCATTTACGTTAAATTCTCTTGCCAGAATGAAATTCCGCATTCAAGACACCGCAAATATTAACAATGACTATGTTGCTTTGAATTGCCAAATTAGTAAGAGGCTTTACCTACAACACTTTATATAATTGTCTTGGATAAAAAAAATCTCACAAAAGCGGATTAAATAGCCCTATTCTGATTTAATCAAAATTATAAAGTATGTGATGTAACTAAATAAAATTGGGAAATTCAACAGTGTCTTATCTTTATGTATCTCTAAAATTATTATACTTTTCGTTACTTTTTCATTAATCCAAAAATTTTTTGAAAGTTTGAATATTTAATATTTTTATTAAAATTACATGAGCCCTTCGTGAAAACCCATATATTAAAAAAGAAATGACATTAGCCTGTTTTGATAATTTATTCTCTGGGTTTTCCTTTTAGCTAAACGATTGATTGAAAAATATTTAAAAACCTAATACTTATTATATTAATGTTAATAAATATTCTTTTGGTTGATCTATATTATTTTTCTTGTGACATATTCTCTCTCTCTCTATATAAATTCTGTTACAGCTCAAGGAAACTTAACGGATATACCTCATTTACTTATAACTTATAGATTTTGGACGAAAACATTGCTTCTTCATCTCTGTTGGTTAAGACTAAGTGAAGGGGTGAAGTAGAATTTTAAAATTTGAATTTTGAATTTTGAAGATTTTATGTATTACAAGAAGCTGATAGAGTCCGTTTTTTAAAAATATAAGTTCTACTACGACTTTGTTAAAAAAATTATTTATATTAGAATTCAAATTTTGATGCTAACATTTTGTTGTCCATAATTTTTTTAACAAAGTCAATGCAACTTTTCTGAAAAAGGTCCCTGTCAGCTTCTAAAACATGCAAACTTTAGAAAAAATGTTCCTGAACTGATCAAGTTAATGTTTACGACATAATTTTTGGGTTTCTATATAATGTTCCGTACAAACATCTATTTATTAGACCACGCTAAAACACTTGTAAAAATCAAACCGAAACAAAGGAAAGGGCATGGCGCAGCATTTTACGAAAAACATAAGTAAAGATAGAGTACCTTTATGACCATAGAAAGCTGTTTTTCTCTATATTTAACTTTTCACTATATACCTCAAAATTAAAAATTCATAACGGATTGAATATTCAAAGTACAAGAAAATCGTTAAAAAAACGTAAATTTACCTACAGAATTAATTATGACTCATCGAAAATAACGTTTTATATTGAAAACAAATATTTTACATGTGTTTGTACAAGTATCTTGAAATTTTCGGAAAATTAATAACTGCTACGGAGTATGTTCGTTGAAATTACTGCAAGTACCAGAAAACTTACTTCAGATGATATAATTTGCCAACAAGAATATGAAAATTACTCATAGTGGGTCGTACGTGTAACTCTCACTTACACATTTTAGAAAATAAAGTATTTTTTTTATAAAAACTAGTTTCCTCAACTGCAAATATTAGAATATTCTAGAATCTCTAATAATTAGTATTCTGCACATTTTGTCGATGTTTTTAATGATAAAAATATCATAAGTATTGGGCAGAATAAGATAATGAGTGGTACTTTTATAAAAATGCATAAATGTATAATTGATAATCATTTTTAATACTTTTTAGAAGCTAGAGTAATACTTTACTAAACATATTACCAATATTGATTAAAGTAATATCCATAAAATAAAAATATTTAAAGTATGTAATGAAATGAAATAATTTTTATTGATTAGAATTACTCAACTGGTCACCATTACCCTGTTCAATCATATACATACATCCATCAGTGCATAGTTATGAAAATAATTATTTATGAATATTCAGCTGGAATACCAGGTGGGATTTCAGGTGCACTTCCTGTTTTTAGACTTTTTAATATTTTAATTAAAATTATATTCTTTTTAAACTTTTAAGTTTACAATTGTTTGAATTAACAAAATGTTCTATTGAATCAAACGAGCCATTTTTTTCAAATCAACAGAATATTCAATCGAGGTATGTTAGAGAGAGCAGTATTAGTTTTTTTCACTTTCTTAGTATATTCCATGATTCACATTTTATTCGAGAATTTTCAACGAGGATAAAAACAGCTGTCCACTTACCAGGAGAGTGTACGATTTTCGGATCACAAATTTTGATGAAACTTTGGGATATGTTTGTAGGCACCAAAAAATAAACAAAGCCGCAGTCGTACAGTCTAATGCTTCCGAAAACTCAAGTTATGGAGGTTTGTAGTCCTATATTCATGAAAATGTAAAAAAAGATCTTCTTCTTTAAATGTGAATAATAATTTAGTCTAAAAATATTCTCAATAAATTTCCATTAACTGAAATCAGATTAGAGAAAGCAAGCGTCAATTCGCCGTTTTCATATTTGAGAATCAATAATTAGTACCAAAGTAATGTTTTTTTGAAGTTGAGCAACGAAAATGGACTGGTTAATTATAAAATTCTACAGGTTAAAATTTAAATTATTTTCGGTATACTTTTGTTGTTCAACTTTAAACAAACATAATTTGGTACTAATCATTCATTGTCATATCTGGAAACGTCTAATTAAAGCTTGCTTTTTCTAATTTAATTTCACTTATTGAAAACTTGTTAAATATATTTCTAGACTGAATCATTCGCATTTCAACTAAAAGTTTTTTTTCACCTTTTTCTGAAAATAAGACTCAAACAACCATAATTTGATCTTTCCGAGACGTTAAAACATATTCCAAAGTTTCATCAAGATCTGCGATCCAAAAATCATGTACTCTCCTGGTTATATTCCTTAAACTAAATAATATTTAAATATTTTTAGGTTTGTAAAAACGAGTGAAAAAAAGTTAGTTTTCGCATTACTTTCTTTATTTTTATATATTTATATTTTTATTGATTTACTGCATCACCATTAAATTATTTTAATTTTTTAATCGTTATTTGTAGCTTATGAAATTTGATACTAATTTTGTAAAAGAAAAAATAGCCCATGGAATACAACATATATTTTTGAAATTATTTAACATAATTTTTAAAAACATAATCCTTTTAAAATGAATATGTTACTTTGTTACAAACTTTAATTTTCCATTATTTCAGTAGATAAAATGTATTCTTTATTGGCCGCAATTTCAAATGTATCATATCGTCCTTTCCACGGGAAAGGGATGAGTACAATGAACCTTGTACTCATCAGCTTTAGTGTTCATTTACAAATCATTGTGAATGTTAAGTATTATGCAGGTGATCTCGTTGCGTAACTGTATGAGACCCACAGTATTCAATTTGAAAGCCACCCTACATATAAACCACAATCGCTCACTCATATCAGCCGTTGAGCCTCTCCGGAATGCATGAAATTCAGGGCCTTACCTACTGTTAACTTCTTCCAGATCTATCAGTTACATTTCTGCAATGCTATATAGGTATTTTGAGTGTAATTCACTAACATCGCCGCCAGAAGTGTGGTGCCGTTCGCGAGAACCACTTCATGGACGTTGCATTCCTTTTTACCGTTGTCGATGACCCTGGCATCACAAAACAGATCATTCTGAGCGACAATTTTCATTCGAGAAGTGAACCAATTCTTTGATATTTGCTCGATTGTAAAATTGCACTCGTTGTGATCGGAGAATGTAAGACCAATAATCTATAATCAGTATAGTACATTTTGGGGTAACGCTCAAAACTGCAGAACATAAAAAAAGTTACATAGCTAACATCCTTAGCAAAATAATTAGTACTTGGGCATGTCTTTCCTATAGGAACGATTCTAAAGGATAAGTAAATTTAAAATCTCTGACTAAAGTTGGAAATTTAGTTAAATACAAGCTATGTGATTCCAGTTTTCCATTAACTTTGATACTCCTTTTATTCTTCGGGTCATTGTGGTCTTTACGAATATCGGATTTGTCGATATCATAACTAATATTACCATAAAGTGAATAGATTTTTTTAGATGTTTCTAAAAATATTTTTCTTAACAATCTTGATGACAGCATAAATTTTTTTTTATCTATAATATTTATTCCAGAGTTTTACATACTAATATTTTCTATGTCGAACAATCCGCACACCACAAGCAAATTAGTAACAATTGGCAGTAAAAGTGAATTTTCTTTGATTTGATTGAAAATAAAATATAAAAATTTACGACTTCGTTATTGAGGTTTTGTGATTATGACTTATGAAAGAAGGAGAAATAATAAACTTCGTTAATATTAAGTATTCTAGGAAAATAGTATTATAAAATAAAAGGAAAGAATAGACTGAAATAGGGTCGTTTATTTTTAAACGTACCTACATAAAGAAAATAGACTGCAAATATATTATAACTAACTACTATAATAATTAGTATATTATTTAATTATTAACCATGAAACAGAAACATGTCTGAGATCATTTATTAATAAAATAACATTTTTTACAAAAAGAAGAATCTAAAGAATTAATAAATATACATATACGTATAATACGCAAATTTATGCTAAGTACCAAAATAAAAGTTACTATGAATAGCAATAGTATATTATGCACCGTGGGAGGTAAAGAATTGGCGAGTCCATAGCACATGTAAATTGCCAACTGTGGACCTTAACCGTGGCCAATTTTTTGTTTTTATTTTATTTTTTCAATGATTTTTCTATTTTTTCTAATAAAAATTCTAGCAGGGAAATAATGGCCGAGGAGGGAAATAATGGCCTAGGAGGGAAATAATGACTCAAGATAGATTATCTTTACAGCTCCGTTCCCCCTCTTTTACCACTATCAAAATTATACGACTGAGTATTTTAATTTTTGTCCGTACTCTTGCTACCTTTAGTGTTCCTTCGGTGGCTAACCAAGCCTAATCTTGACGATGACCCTGTCATATTGACCTTTGGTTGCCACCGGCATTAAAATTTCTCTTTAATTCGGTGTTAATATGTGTGTACGCGGTTTTTATTAATTTCTGTTATATTTTTATACTCTCTTTCAATTACCAAAGTCAATATTCCTTTTTTTAATTTTTTGTTACAGTGTTTTATTTTAAAACTCTCACTATGAGATCAGACAGTTAACATTTTTTCTTGATATTTATTATATACAAGGTGCGATAAATTTTGTCTACGTTATTAGTGCTGTGTTTTATAAATTCTTATTTTTAATTAACTTTTTTTGTAAATTTTCTGTACTTTTTAGTCTTGAGAAGGGTGATTATTAAGTTCACCGAATCGTAGACGATTATAATAAATACATTGGTTCGAAGATGATCAACAGAAGCGTTTTCATTTATTAAAACAACCTCGAACGATAGAAGCTTAATTTAGTACTCAGATTGACATTGATTCTTTAAAACTTAATGATTTGCTCATTTTAACAGCTTAATAAGAAAATATTTTTCATCTAGTAATGAAAATAACAAATATAAATGTACATGTACAGTTTGCTCTGCAGGAAATACATGCATTAGATAAGCGCGATTAGAAACATAATGCGTAAGTTGTTTCGATGACACAGTCAGCAAGGTTCACGGCTACCGTCCTCGAGGTTGCTGGTTCGATCTCAGTCAGAGTACTACATTTTTTAAAATTTTACTCTTTGTAAAGTATTTGAAATACAAAAATAAATATTTAAAATAAATTATAATTAAATAGCTGAGAAATATTAAAAAATAAAATAAAGTATAAGACAGAAAATAAGGAATAATATGTTTGAAAAAGTTTTGATTATCTTTAAATTATTTTTTACAATTTGCAAAAATATGCAACAAAGATTTTTCTGAAAAATCATTTGATATTAAAAAATTATATTTTTACCTTTCTATAAAAAAATCTATTTGAAAATAATAGCTCTAAAGGCTTCAATATTAGATTGGCTCAAACTTTCGATTAGTTTTATTCTTTTATTATTAAACTTTATTACTTATTTACTTTTCATAAAAACTTAATGTTGTTATTATTTATGTTTACAACTTGTAACAAAAAAAACAAATTATATATAAAATAAAGTACGAATGTTAACATTAATTTTATGAAGAATTTGATTTCTAAGTCTCATAATCGGCTTTCTAAAAGCTGTAGGCAGATCCCTTCATCTGTCTATTTTTGATTGATATGAAACTCGCTTGCTCCCCTACACGTGTTCGTATACGCGTGTAAATATTCTCTCGTATACGTCGGATATTCCAATTATGAGGATTATGGAGTTCGGCTTTTTTGTTATTCTCAGTTTTTAAGTCTATAGGTGCGATCGTTAATTATGAAGATTAATTTTTTCGCCCATCAATTTACCAAAATTCGTACAGACGAAATCGATTTTATTCATTACATTTTAGTAACGATTTTTCGTCTTTTATTTAGAACTTTGTTATTTTCTAATTTAAGAAAACAAATCCATATGTTCGCTATTTTTGTTGTAGCTTGCGCACCAGATGATTTCATATGCGACAACGGTCAATGTATCAAAGGCAGTTTATATTGCGATGAGCGGCCTGATTGTTTTGATGGTTCAGATGAAGTAAATTGTCGTAAGTCAATGAAAATTCCTTACTCTTAAGTAGTTTGTTCCTATTTTTTATTTTATTCAAACCAATTTATTAGAATTTATAAAATACTCTAAATATCGAAATATTTTCATCAATTTTATAAAAATTGATAAATAAATGTCTGTTATTTTTAGTTATAGTGAAACGTTAAAATTATTATTATATATTATTATTGTATCAATAATTGAAGAAATTCATTGTTAGATTTTATTTTTATTCTTAAGAGTGCTCCATACCTAGAGCGGAACTGCGAAGTGACCAATGAGAGCGCAGCATTCCGTGTAGATTTTTTTCTACAAAATACGTTTTTATTTTCCATCAGATTGGCCCAAAAATAATTTTATAAGCATAATAAAATAAATAAAGAAAGTTCGGCGACGTATGGTCATTTGCTCCGAGGAGCCGCTGATTGCGGTTGCAACAAGCATCTAACGAACTCTCCGAGCAGACGACCAAATGCCGCCGGACTTTCTTTGCTTATTTTTCATACTTACAAAATTAATACCACTAATATATGACTATGTCTGCTCACGTGTAAAAATATTCCAGCTTCCCTATAAAATTATTTTTGGGCCGATCTGATGGAAAATAAATAGTATTTTGTAAAGAAAAATCTACACGGAATGCTGCGCTCTCATTAGTCACATTGCAGTTCCGCTTTGAATAAGGAGCACTCTTAACTTAAGTAAAAAAAATTAAAGTTTTTCTAAAAAATTGCCGGTAACTGTTAGTAATTCTTTGAATTTAAATTTATAAATCAATTCAAAAGATTTTGATTGAATTTAATTTTCTGCATATTTATGTGAATTATTAAATCATCATTAAATCTTTTTAAAAGCAACAATCTTTAAGATGTAGAAAAGCATTTAAAGCGGGTTTTGCAATGCAAACTGACTAAAGTATGTCCGCGATACTTCACTTTTCTGATCATGTTTTCTTGAAATACTACCTTATATAATAAATTTTTCACCCTAACCACCTAAAAAGTTCAGTTTATGGACCTCTCCAGCGGGAGTAAAAGTTGATTTTATTCCCGCAAAAATTTTATTTCCCCTAGTTTCGTTTTATTTCCCTAGTTACTTTTTTATTCCCCTAGTAACTTTTTAAATCTCCTAGTTACTTTTTTATTCCCGCTAGACAGATTTTATTCCCGCTAGACTGATTTTATTCCAACTATTCCCTG
>JAPYZA010001373.1:0-24069 GCA_030522685.1 Eupelmus azureus | reverse complement strand
GTTTTGTGGGGGTGTCGGGTGCTTTTGAAATTTGAAATTATTGAAAGGGTGGTTGTTTAAAATGATTGGAGATTATCTATTTTTAAATTTAATATACCGTTAATCGATATATTGTTTTTTTTTCATGTTGAAATTTGTTAATTGATTCTTTGCATTGCAGCATAAAATCTTAACAAATAATTTAACGAATTTATACTTTAATTTTGTACAGTTATTTAAAATTTATTCGAGCATACCCAATTTAATAATGCCACGATATTTTTTTAAACACTGACAAATTTTTTTATTATAAAAGCTTCAAGTCATATATTAAATACTAAAATATAATTAATTAAAACAATTTTTTTTTCTTATTACAAAACTTTTCTATTAAACTTTTCATTGATTAGATACGACCATCGTAAAAGTGTCAGGGTATTTTTTAAATTTTCTTAACGAATAGTTACAAAAATGTTTACATTATGTAGAAATTCGACTGTTTGTCAAGTAATCAATTAAGAAATAAATAGGTATTTATATAAATAAAAAAATTTTAAAGATTTTTTTAAGTTTCCCTCCCAATATAAATATTAATTGTAGTACAATTTATTTTCGTTTGAAATTTTGAGCCTCAATAGAGTAAGCACACTTATAATAATATCGATTACAGAGTAAATTAAAATTTTTATCAATAATTTTTGCTTACCGAACAAACAAATTTAAAAATACTCTTTTTATTACTATAACCCAATATCACAGATTCAATCTTTGTTCTATTTTTTCTCAAGTGCTCTAAATAGATAAAACATATATGATTATTAACTTATAAATAACCATCAGTCGCATCTATTTGTCATAATCAATCGCATTACCTTTTATCGAAAATTTACTACATCCCGATAAGTCCACCCACTCGCACCTCACTTACCCATACCTTCAGCCGCTCATCAGCCTCCCCAAACTCAACAATCGACAAAGTAAACCACCTACCTTACCTTCATTCACCTCCGGCCTCTTGAAAAAATGATAATCCCGGAGGAACATGTGCCTCGACAGCACATAAACAACACCGAAGCAGACTACGCAGAAGCTCCACCGTCAGCCTCGCATTCAAAACTCAAAAATCTTCTCTCATCCCAATCTCACCTCGCATCTCCATCTCGCCAGGCTCGGTAAACAAAACCAGCCCAGTGGTGGGGGGGCCGCGCAGCGTCAACACAAGCCAGTTTAAAATATACACAGAGTCGGCTCGGCGCTTGCGAGCGCACCTATACATATATACAGGGCCGCGTAGTAGCCATCTTTTTACACCTCGCGCGCCAGCCGCCGCGCGCTTTCGGACACAGAGCGAGAGAGAGAGCAGTGAAAGTGCAGTGGCGAAGCTGATGCGGAGAGCGCGCTCCGCGGATCAGCTGATATATTCCAAAGGGGAGGACGGCCAATATCCAAAACACGAGAGAGAGAGCGACGAGAACGTGTGCAAGCTTACGCGGGGAGAGGGACAGCTGCAGGTTCTAGCTTTATTTACCGTGCTGTCAGCGCGCGGCAGATGAGGAGCTTAGGCCTGCAGTGAAGACCGTGTGCGCAGCCCGAGAGGTAAGTCGACGATCCCGCGTGTCTGTATGTATAGAGTGCGCTTGCTAGAACGTGTACACACCTCGTGGTGTGTTATAGTACAAGGCGGCAGTCAGAATCTACTTTGCATTGCAGATAGAGTCGGGCATTGTCGGCGGAGGGAATTCAGAGAGATTCTCTCAATGCTGGCCTTAGGCTGCCTCGCATGCTTAGAATAGAGCAGCCTGACAATGGGTAACGCAGGCAGCAACCAGCCTGTCAGCCATCACCATGCTGAGGTCTCGCATCGCAGAGGTCATCACAGGCATGAGAAGGAGCACCCACCACCGTCCCCGGGCAAGGACGGACAGGCCTTTGTGTTCGATAAGAAGCCTAGCCAGAAACTTGTCTTTCAGTCCTCTCAGGAAGACGAGGAGCCATATTTTTCAAAGGTAAGCTCAGCGAGCTGACTCAAACTCTTTGCCTGGATTCAGAGATTTTTCATTTCTATTATCAAGCTTTAAATTGTATGAAGCAGACTTTGGTCGATTCATGGTATGAATAACAGTGACAAGTCTATTTTCTTGTCATTAGTATTCAGCCTTTAAATTGCTTTTGATCATGTGAATGCTAGAATATCCAGTAATATTTACTCACTGAAAGTTATGTTAAATGAAGTAAATATTTTGCCATTTTTCAATTATACAATATTAGTATAACCTTAAACAATATTAATTATGTATTTCCCTAATTAGCTATAAAAAAAGTAGTTTGTAACAGTATAACTCTTAAAATATTTTTAAATTCAAAGCAGCCTTTCCAGAAAACTATCACAATAGAGATGACATTGTCTTTTCCTTTATATATACACGTAGAAAAGAGCATAGAGAATAAATAGAGAAATAATATCAATTTATTTTCTGTTACATTAAGATTTCTAATAATCTTCTTTAATGCGTAATTATTGGATAATCTAATTTAAATTTTTTGTGTGATGTAAACTTGCATTACTTAAAACAGAAAGATGTTAAGGAGGAGCCAACAACAAATTTTCATGGTGCAAGACCACGTTCCAATACAGTTTCTGAAGGAACAACAAAGCCTAGCGACAGAAAAGTGTTACCAACTGTGTTCAAATGGGAAGGTGGTGGAAAACAAGTGTTTATAAGTGGTACTTTTAATGACTGGAAAACTTTACCTATGGTGAAAAGCCATGGAGATTTTGTTACTATCATAGATTTACCAGAAGGTGAGCACCAGTACAAATTTTTTGTGGATGGAGAATGGAGGCATGATCCTGGCCTTGTAAGTAATAATACAATTATTATCACTCTTGTAATCATAATCATCAAGAAGTTTAAAGTCAAGAATATAATCAATGATGACATCAATCAATTTTATCTTATTATTGAATTATAGTTATTCTAAGAATAGATTCATTTTTCAGAAAATCATAAATAACATTTTATTAGCACAAATTAAATTTTATTTGACTTACTATATTTTTGTACCAAAAATAAGTTCTGATAAATTTACTCAATAATTAGCTCAATGACAAGTAAAAATAAATATAGTTTCTTTTAAAGCAATTCTCTGTAAATATGTAGCTTTTACCACAAACAGTTTAATCAATTGAATAATATTTTAATGATATCTTTTAATTGTAGAAAATAGTTGACAATGGAATGGGTTCTAAAAATAATTGCGTATCAGTGAAAAAATCAGACTTTGAAGTCTTCCAAGCACTTGCTAAAGACAGCGAAGGCGTTATTAGTACTGCCCAAACAGAATGGGGACAAGATATCCCACCACATAAACCTTGGGAAAAAGTTCCTGGGCCTCCAATTCTCCCACCACATTTACTACAAGTTATTCTTAACAAAGACACGCCTTTATCGGTAAATAATTAAAATTAAAATTTAAATGTAATAAAATTTTACTGCGTGTAATAATAACGAATAATATTTTTACAGTGTGAACCAACGCTTCTACCAGAACCTAATCATGTTATGTTAAATCACCTATATGCATTAAGTATTAAAGATAGTGTAATGGTGCTTTCGGCGACTCATCGGTATCGTAAAAAATACGTGACAACACTGCTGTACAAGCCAATATAAGTAAAACGAATTAACGCATTCATTCCCACC
This sequence comes from Eupelmus azureus, assembly GCA_030522685.1. Taxonomy (NCBI): domain Eukaryota; kingdom Metazoa; phylum Arthropoda; class Insecta; order Hymenoptera; family Eupelmidae; genus Eupelmus; species Eupelmus azureus. The sequence goes on along the minus strand of JAPYZA010001373.1, from coordinate 20,386 downwards.
CACGCGAAAAAACTGCTTAGCTAAATGAAGAATGATAGGGTTAAAAACAGAGAAAATGGAATAGAGAATCTGCCCTAAAATTTTTTAGATGTACTTTAAAAATGGAGTGAAACGAGACGAGAAGGGTCCGATTTGTGGTATGTGGATCGTTTATTATACCTCGAAGTGTAACATATGTAATTATTTATTAAAGTAATAGTTTCGAATTAAAAATGAATAAATTGTTTTTCTAGAAATTAGAATATAAAAAATGTATATAGTATATAAAGCTTAACAATTTTTCTTTTATCCGTATTGTTCAAACGTAGTTGTCGATTACTTCTTTGACCAAAGCGTAAGGAGGCTCGGACCTCGTTCTCAAGAAATACGATCCTCTTGCTGACTGATCAACGTGCTCTCCTAACAAAGCAGTTTCCGCGCTATCACAGTCGCCCTGCATGTATTTATTCCAAGTTTCGCATCGCGCTGCACGTAAACCAACATTGGAATTGATGCTCTCGGTAAAATATTGATATGATCTACCGTGACTACAGGCCTCTGAAAATCGAATTCGAAGATCAAGAGTTATATATATATAGAGAAAATAGAAGAATATATTTAATGATAAATGCATTTTAGATAATTTTTAGAAATATATTTATGATGTGAAATGAGTGATTGCAACATATCGATATTGTTGTTAAAACTAAGCTTGCTTATCCTTTTTTTGTTTTTGATTGCAATATGATGCTAACATTTGTGTTCATTATAGTTAAGTAAATTTTAATAATTTATTATTATATTTAAGTTTTATGTACCATTTTAAAATGACCCCTATGAATTTTCCTGTAAAAGATTTGTTTTTCAATCTAAACAATTAAAATTTTATCTTTTGTTTTCAAAATTATAAGTTATTAATTTTCTTTAAAAAATCAAAGTAATGATAAACAAGACTGTTAAATTAATCCAAAAGCAAACTTCCATCCACAAACAAAATATCTGCGCTCTGATGAATATTGAAAGTCAATCTATGTATAAATTCGTACCGATCAATTCGGGCACACAGCAGCATCCAGGCTGCACAGCAACACCTGCATTAGGATAAAAATCTACATGACCTAAGGGCTGCATAAATCCAAGGATTCCGCCACAGGAATGTATGATATCCACGAATTTCGCATCAGTGGGATCGAGTCTTCCCTTGTCTTGGGACAACAAATGGAAGCCCGGAAGCGCGGGATCTAGTCCGGTCACCCGGCTGAGTTTTCCGGAGGTCACCTGTTCGCCGGTGTTACCAGCCACGTGCGCTCCCAGTGAATGACCTTTATATATTATGTACACAAATTTTATCGTTCAATTGTATGATTATTGTAATTTGCTTTAGTTTGAATTGAATTGTTTATTTATAATTTATACTGACAATATTTACTCAAATTTATTTAATTTAAAATATTTTCAAACTTTTTAAAAACAGTTTTTAAAATTTTTTAAAAACTACTTATAAGTTGGTTGCACAAGAAATTTCTAGACTAAATAGTGTGCCGTTTCAACGTGTAAAAAATTTGAAAGTTTGGTCATAAATATTCCGGCTCATCTGTTCTTACACAATCTTATGCATTTTAATGAATTTAAAATTACGAAAACAAAGCAATAACAAAGCACCTCTCTGACCGTGACAGTTGAAAAAAAAGAAGCTTTCAGACAGTCAAAGTTATACTTAACTTATGTATCATAAAAAACAAATTATACGTTTCGGAAAGTTTTACATAATTCACATAACTTATATCTACACAAAATCCGTTATCAAACCCACTCAAATTAAAATATCTATATTCCCAAACCACAAACAAATCTACAAAAATCAACGGCAAAAGATCCGCATTCGCCGATTAGAATAATCGCTTCATTGATAAAACCAGCGCCCGCGGGCAATAAAAAGCCGAGTAATCGAGTTAATTCGAGCACACATAGTAGCTCGAGGCGAGCGGCTCTCCTGAAAAATATACTGACCGATAAAGTGTACGTTATCGGTGGACAGACCAGTCTCGCGCACGAGGAAATCAATGAACTCGGCCGCTTTGGCGCCGACTTTGCCGGTGTTGCGCATCGGGCCGAGGTAGAACGTGCTCGCAGCCAGCGGCTCCCAGTTAACGAGGATTACGTTGTACTCGCCGGGCGCCGGATACTCTGTAATGGTTTTTTTTTCGTTTATTTGATTTTGTTATCGGAGGTTGGTTTTGTCGAACGGGTTTATAGGTCGAGTGTGTTGGGGGGGCTTGTAAATTTGTCGATGATTGAGCTTTAATTGTTTGTTTGTTGAGATTTAATTAATTGTTGCGAGAGATTGTTGATTAAATAATGTTATTAATGAATGCTTATCGGGTGCTTTTGGAAAGTTTAATCGTATTTGATTTGAAGTGGTGGGATGAGGTATTTTGGGGGAAGTAAAGTTGTTTTTGAAAGTGTGAGCTTTTTAATAGAAAAGATAATGTCAAATAGTTGACTTTAGATAGCAATAGATATAGTACTTTTACTTTTCTTATCGATTTTCTTGTTTGTGACAACTTCGTCTTCAGAATGAAAATTAATAAAGAAAATAGATAAAATATGAGTATACATATAATTTTTTCACGTATTTCTTTTTCTTTTCAATATATTGATTTCTTTACAAACTTAAAATTAAAATTGAAATTCAATAAATGAAACTATGAATTTTTTAACAAATGCTTCAACTACCGACAAGAAAACGAATTTTAGATTTAATTTTTAATATTGAAAAAGTATATAAATGTTACTTTATACTTATAACTAAAAGCATTTAAAATTAACAATTAGTTGAAAAAAAAAAAAAAGTAGATTCACTGGAGCAAAAAAGCAAACTTTTTAACATTCTCTCAATCAGTTGTTATAGCTATAATTTAATCTAAAAAATAAAAATTAATGAAAAAATTTACCTTTTTTTAAATTTAGTACGCTTTTACTGAAGGCACTGGATTTCCAGCCATGAGTGACCAATTTTGTAGGCCTTGAAGCTTCAAAAGCTGAATTCTTCAATGAATCTGTATCATTAATATGTAATGGCATTCCTTCTTCTGGATTAGATCTATTTAAAAATTTATTGAAAGTGAAATTGTTTCTAACCATTAATTTTTAAATTTTTAACATTCTAGACTGCAAAATTTTCTAATTAATTTCACTGTATTATTTTAAATATAATACCATATAAAAACTATAGTAAAAACTTATTTTTTTCTGGTTATAAGTATTTCCAAAATATTAGGCGTATTTGCCAAAAATGGATATTAAAAAAGATAATTTTAAAAAAGATACTTTTAAAAAGTAATGTCTTTTGAAATAATTAAGCATATTTCGAAAATAATATTTTATTTTTAGAATAAATACATATGTATCAGTGTTCGAGTTGGCATATATGTATATTTACTTCATCTGACTAAAAAGTAATTGCAATAAACGGAAAAAAAAATGTAATATTAAAACTATAATCGTGAAAATGACACCATTTACAAAATATGCACACTACTACGCAAGAATTCATACTGAACTAGCCCTTCCTCATAATCATACACCTCAAAAAATAAGCACTACCTTTCAAAAATTCCGCATAAACAAACCGATCTACTTTCCCCCTCAAAACCCATCCCATCCCAGCCCAACAAAAAAGAAAAATCACTCTACATCGCGCGATCGCGACCCGCACCGACACACAATCTCGGCTAGCCCGCCCAAAATAAACCCTCGAACCCAATTATACAACGCTGTACGTGCAAAGCTGCACTCAGCCCGCGTACCGTACCGTGTGAAGAGCAGATAACTGATGGACTCGTCGAGTACGCCCCGGCCCTCGGCAGGATCTTCGCCTTTAAGCACGGCTACCTGGGGCTGGCCCCGGCCGTCCGGCATGAAGATCCAGTCGACGCCGTAGCCGTCGTATTTCTGCTTGAGCCCGCTGTCCCAGGCAGCGCTGGGACGCACCGACCACGAGATCCAGAGCAGACGCAGCAGCATCTCCAGCAGCAGGCTCCACATCGCGTTTATCTGCGGTTCTGATTTGGGGAATTCCGGCGGGAGCTTGTAGGTTTTTTGAGGGATTGGTTGGAACTTTTTTGTCGTGTTTCTTTTTGGCTTGAAAAGTTTACTGTGATTTTAGGGGGTTTTACTAAGGTAGTGCGCGATATAAAAATCTTTGTAAGTTCGTAATTTCGTTGTTTCAAATAAGAATAAGCTTTACATACTTTGTATTATGTAAAAGATATAAAATTGAAAAGAAATATTGTAAAAATTATATTTTATTTACAAATAATCCAATTTTTAATAAATCAAAGAAATAGTGCACGAAGTGCAAAAATTTGCACTACGTAATATTTACAAATGCATATTTTTAAGGGTTGAAATAAAGCAATTATTTTAAATTGACGAACAATTAAAGAAAACAAAACACCCAATTTATCCGCTCGTGAAAATTTCGCACGGAATTCTCCAAAACAGGACACTCCGACCGAGCCCAATAATAACAACCCCTCGGCGACGACTGCATTATCAAAGTCAATCGGGCTCTATATAAGGAGGCTCAAGAGTCAAATACTTGGTGACCCAGTTCTTCCGGCGCTTTATCAAAAAGGTTGTGTGCGCCGCTATCTCGGAGAACGCAAAAGCCCTGTAAAAAACGCGCGCGTGCCCAGGCCAAAAGGTACTTACACATGCGCGATGACACGCGCGTAATTAACAGGCCGTTTCTTCGCCTTTCCGCCTGTCCTCTGCAATTAGATAGGGAAAAATTGTTCCGGTGTCGATACGACACGACAGAATTACGCTGCTTTATACGCTCCGTCTTTTTCTTACAGCTTGAATCGCGCCCCTCGGCTAATTTACATTCGCCACGTAATTTGTATGTATACTAAATACACTTTAATCCTCGGCGACACAAGTCGCCTTGCTGCTCATATCACATTGTATCACGAGTATAAGTTCGGTGTAGCTACGCATAGCTATACAGCTACATTAGCCATGATTGCACGTGCGGTTCTGGTTTATTGATATGTTAAAATTAAAAATACCGTCGAGTATGCGTGCTGCAGTTGACTTTCGCGTTCTGAAAAAAAAGATAAAGCTTGAAGTATAATGAAGAAGTAAATTCAGTTTTACAAGGTTTCATGAATTGTTATTATTTTAATCATATAAATTTACATACATAGAATTTACATGTATGTAAATTTACAAATTAAAAATTAAATTGAAAAAACGATTTATAGTCTGCTTACTTTCGCTTAAAGTATTTAATCCATATTCGCCATCACCATGAAGACCAACTAGAGGGACGCTTGGAAAAACTTTTTTAAAAACCTTGACTTCAATTTCTTTTTTATTCAAACGCTCGCAACACGCAAACATAAAACCTAGCGAGTGTTTCTTTAGCTGGATATTCTTCTTTAGATCTTCTAATTTTTCTTCCATTTGCTGTTCACTACGACATGAACGAGGCAAAACAATTGACCAACTCTGTAGTGAAGGACTAGACAAAGTAATAGCTATCCATCGAGCTGCTCGTGAGCATGATGAAAATGGTGGCTCTACTTTTGTACAAAATTTTAAACTCACACATACTCCACCCCAGAGAGCAATTGTTCCTGGTTTGTACCTAAAAATATAATAAATTTTTCAGTATTTATATGAAATTTTTATCGTATAAAATTGTAAATAGAAACCTTTTTTGTAAACGTTTAGTCATAATTTTCATAAAATGATATCCTTCTTGGTTTGTCAACATAATAATGCACTTAGATTTTTCACCTTTTGAAGGCAACAATTGCTTCAGACACCTTTCAGCATGCGCATGGATATCTATGTCAGAAACACCCTTAAATGTGTCTGAATTTACATAAATTAATTCATGATTTATCTTTGGTATTTTAGGTAAAAAAGAACATGCAGCTACTCCAAATGATTTTTCAAATTCTTTGTCATCTGTAACAATTTCATAGCCTCCAAGAATAACTGTTTCGCAGTTGATAGGAAGATTTCTACAATAACATTTTTCTGTAAAAATTAAAAAACAAGTAATTAATGAAGTCATAAACGTTTGTATTTTTTATATGCAAATTAAGGTTTGTTATTTATAATTAAAGAAACAAAAATACAACACAATTTTTTTCTGGATGATTAATCATCCTAATTTTACACAATTATATTTTTTAATGTAATTATCTTAAATTTAGTAAAACTAAATTATTTTATATTTAAACAGTTATTAAATACTCATAGTAATACATAAAACATGCTAAAGAATTTTTTTTAACTAATTCTTTATATTAATCACCAATATAATATATGTTTACCTTCTACAACCCATTCGTTTTCTTCTTGAACTTTCTCACACACTAATCCAATACTGGGTTTAACCCTCAAGTCATTACCAATAAGAGTTGGATTGTATTTTTCTGGGAGTAATGATTCCTCAAATACTTCAAATCTTTTAAAAATACATTCTGGAGCTTGCCTAGTTGCTGCCTCGCTATTAGCAGCATCTCTCCAGGTTCTGCAGTGTAAAGTAACAAATTATCTCCTGTTTTATAAAATATAGATTTGTCATACTTTCCTGCATACTCTGGAAACTTTGTATAGATCTTTAGCACTCAAATACTGGAAAATAATTCGCAATACGTCGTAGGTTAGAATATTTTGTACTATTTGTTCCTTTTGTGCTTTATTTATCTGCTTCCCCTTTGAAGAAGCATCAGTAAGCGATTTTTTAAAGAACGGTTCCATTGTTTAACTCAAGAATATTATTCAACTTTTCGTAGATTTCAACTATTGACATATATCACTACGCAGATTTAATTGTTTTTTTCTAACGAGAGCAAGGTTTGTAGATTGTGGTTTGTCGCTTTTACGGGTCACGCCATACTGCATTGTTGTTGTCCTGCTTTACCGATCGAGCTGTCAAAATTAAAAATCAAAACAAACATTTTCGCGCGAAATTCAAATTTTAATATTTATAATAACTATATATTTTTTATAAAATATTAATACAAAATTTCAATTAAATTTACATTTACAAATTTTTATTTATTTACTACAAAAAATAAGTTTTTTAGGATATAATGTAATAATACTCAACGTATATTCAAATATATATAGTATTATTAATGGTATTATAGTTGTACTAACCAATTGTTATTTTATATCAAAAATATATTGAAAATTTTTTGAAAAATCCAATTTGCAAACATTAAATCTAAACTTGCACTAAGGAAGGTATAAATAAAATTGTTCTATATGGGTTACGTAACGTTTATTAAGTTAAATAGTCGAGGTATGCGTTGTACATTGACGTAGTGTGATATTCGAAAGTTTAAGGCTCTGCTGTAACATTGATTTCACAGACCAAAAGGTACCTATATCATATCGAATGTTTCCCCCTTATTTTCCATCATCCATTGTTGCTTCACTATTTTTTTTTTCTTTTTTATTTAATATACTTCTCTTGAAATCTCGTATTATCGCCTCGGTGAAAAATACACATTTCTATTATAGTATGGGTAACTGATGATCATTATAGAGACGGAGAAGAAAGCTTGGAAAAAGGCAAAATTGCGACGGATACATTTTTCTCTTTCTCTGCCCGCTTGTATATTGGAACGTTCTTCCATTATCTCAGAAGTATTATATTCTCCGCATAGTTTCATTCTGTTCTTTTATTTATATGCACGACTAACAAAACGCATGTGTATATATACATATATATTTCATAACTAAAACATACATATATACGTATATAAATAATAGGTACCATAAAATGAGCTTTACAAATCTATCGTTGAATTTCGGAAACGCTCACGTACTCAAAACTGGCGCGTTTCACAAGATTATTTTTTGTTCTCGCTCGCCTTCGCAATTTTTTTCTCAACGCATATATCAACAAAAAGCAAAAGAAAAGTGTTTTTTCTCTCTCGTTTAGATAATTACAAATAATTTTACCGCGCGCGCACGCGCTCAAACAACGATAAACCTATGATATATAGTAATCAATAAATATAACAATTGAAAATATCAAATGCACTGGTAAATATTATGTAATAATGATCGACGCATCGAGGATGCTTCCCTTGAGCAGCCAAATTTTCCCCGATAGCGCAAGGAGAATTCATAATTCAAGATAAAACGAATGCATATATATAAATATCGTAAAAAACCATAACAAGCTCCCTCTTTTTTTCTCGCCTCTTACACGTAGATAATACATCTTTGGATGATTAACAAAACCAATCCTTGTTCGGTTTCTTCGCTCGTTTTTTCCTTTCAAATTCTTATTTCTTTTTCTTTGAAAAAACGATGCCGGCCGTCGGAAGCGAACGGCCGGAACATAACAAAGAAGTACAAAAGTGGGCCGTAACAATCCCAATGAAAGAATTTCCTATTACGATATGCAAGTGTAAGTAAGCATAATAATTTCAATTTTTCTTTACCTAATGAACGTTAGATTAGTATTCTGATCTAATGTCTCTCATTAAAGAGACTCGCTCGCTGCCTTTGGCGGAGTAAGTACATCAATTTTTCGCCAGAAGAAAAAATCTCATTCGGATTAATTCAGATAGTATTTGCCGAAGAAATTCCTTCATCGGAACACGCATACAATAATTGTCGTATTATTATTTTTTTTCAATTTTCGAACGCACAAAATTGCTTAACGCATTAAACTTGTTTTGCATTCATACTGAAAATATTAGATACCGCAGAAAATTGTCTGTCGTATTGTTATTATCTTTTTTGTTCACATGATTTTCGTCGACTTGATTACAGTTTATTTTTTATTTACTTTTTTTTTCAATATATTGTCAGACGTTTATCGGTCTCTCCTTTTTCCAGCATTTTCGTCGGTAAGATTCACAAACAGATCGTCATTTTTTCACTTCATAATGACCATCAACAGAAAATACACAATAGCACGCATTGGACTAGAATATAACATTTTTTTTGTTTTCTTATTCGCGTGTGCATATGCGCATGGCAATTAAAAACTATATGTATATATTTTTAAAGAGGATAAAAATAAAATTATATGTACAAGTCCAGCAGTCTTGGCAACTCAAAAAAAAAGATCTACGATACAATTAATCTAAGGAGGGTTAGTCTCGTATGGCAAGGAGTCGCGGATTCTACCCTACAACGTCTGGCAGAATATGTTGCGTCACGCTTTTGGTGTTTACACTATTTTTAATTTAAAAACAAAAGCTTATTTAGAAATAGAAAAACTGCGACAACAGCGCTCCTTATAATGTTTCTTAGTTTGATAAAAAAAAGTAATCATCTAAAAACTTTGAAGGTAATAATTCCTCGGTTCTCTCCTTACATTGTCAATTTATAAAACTAAAAAGAAAAAACAAAATTTTTGTGCCAGTTCGCTAACAGAAAACAACAACTCATATCAGATCTTTGAATTCACGATGCAAGTCGATGATACATCAACGACATCGCAATTAAAATTAAAACGTATAAAATGATACTAAGTGACAATGATTTACAAAGTTCAATAGAGAGACGACTTTCGTCATGAGAATCAGAATCTTGTTAACATTTGTAAAGCACGATACGCGAACCATGAAAAAACGAATGAATTCTGGCATCAATGATTTTTGTTCCTCATTGAATACTAAAAGCATCTACAGTACGTGGGCTAATCAATGATTACATCATAGTACTACACAATTCGTTATAAAAGGACACGTCTCTTCATTTATTATAAATATTTGACTCTTCTACATACTGGTATATAAATACTTGTTCGTTTATTATTTTTTATCTGTTTTTTTTTATTCTTGGAACTTTCGTGTTCAATGTAGCTTGCTAATCAAAACTTCCGCACACACATTACAGATCGTCACATTTGTCGAATAGAGTAAAGTTTTTTTCATTTAAAGTTACAATCATCTGCTTGTAATATTAATTTACAGCAGGCATTTTTATTTATATTATATTTATATATTTTTTTAAAGAAAAATGCAAGCTTTAAAATCAAAGCTATTCAATATCATTTCATTTTTAAAATACTTTTTGAGCGCTCTAAAGTAATTTTTTTCATTTCAAGTATATAGTTCATTATTCGCTGTAGCTTGACGTTAACTTTAAAGTGCATTCAGAGTTTCAAAATATTTCGCAGCTTGTCGAGCATCGAAAACGTCTCTGAAGTACAAGAGTTTCTTTTATTTCTGCCTCTAAACTTGACCTTTCAACTACAGTTTGGAAGACTTTATTCGGAAAAAAGCAATTACGCGGCCAAAGCTCAGCCGCTTTTCTAAGCCAAAAGAAAGATCTGAATCCTGCAAAATTTCCGCTTCACGACTTCCGTCGACGCTTTCGATAACCCGGGGCTCTCTTTAATTTTCTCTTCAGCATAATATCGTCCTGTAAACTGTCGGTCCTCTTCCAAAGGATCGCGGAACGCTGTGCGCGAGACGACGAATTTCCATTTCGACGCTCGTCTCCCTCTCGATTCTCTCGTCGCTCCCTCTCACGCAGCCATCCACTTTGGAGCACAAACATGTACAATCTTTCTCTCGCAAATAAAACTAAAAGGATCTGTTACGTATCATATATGTATACATAATAATTACGCGCTATTTACAAGTTCATTAATCGCTCGCGCTTATCGCGGCGTGTGTTCTCGCTCTGTCTGAGACTCGACGCTTTTCTCCGGCCGGCGCAGAGAATCGGGCTGAAGCTAAAGCACGATCAGTTGTCGCTGTCGGCGTAGTCGTCGCTATCACAGCTATCGTAGTGCGAGCTCTTGGGGCGCTTCGACGAGGCGAGCTCGTCCAGGTAGCAGCCGCCGTTGCTCGAGCCGACACGATCTGTTGGCTGATCGGCCTCGGCGTCCTCGCCGATCAGCACGTCCAGGTTGGGCGAGTATGCGTCTTCCGCGGCGGAGTCGTACAGCCTGTAAAAGAGTTGGATGATGTTAGAGGAGGGCTATTTTTGTGGTAGGTTTCGGTTTAGGTGTTGTTCAAACTTTATTTAGTCGTGGTATATGCTTTAGATTGATAAGTGGCGTTTGTAAATTGGCGTTTGAATGTTGGAAAGCTCAAGTCGTTGTTGAAGATCGCTTGTTTATTTATTTTTGTGTTAAACTACTATCTCGTGGTTCTCTGTTTGAGATTGACAAATGGTGATTTTTAATTAGTGCTTGAATGATGATAAGCTTTATGAAATATAAGCATTGTGTAACATTAAGTGTTAAAATTTGTTGGTAAAATTTGACAGATAGAAACGAGAATTTTTCTACATACTGGGTCATTCACAAGTTATAGATCAAAAGTAAATAAAATCGATATTTTATATAATAAAAATAAATAATTCAGATACAAATAACAGATACAAAAGTTAAGGACATGATAGATATCTGTGGCTTCTTGAAAAAGTGGCTTATATTACGTTTTGAAAATAATTCATGTTTATGTCTAATTTCATCTATCATAATACTACTCTTTCACAATCTTCTTTTACTTATAGTATAACGGTTCTAAAGGGTCGAGAAGCCACAAATATGTACATATGATATTAACAAAATTATTTTTTTCATACCCTAATTAAATATGTATTGGAATAGTCAAGTATTTAAAATTATTTATAAAAATGGGATCAACGCAAATTTTAGTATTTGTAAGGGTGCGCAAAAGTATGTTACTTTAAAGATATTATTAAAAATTTAGAAAATTTTGGAATATTTTAACACACATTAGCACGCTTATAGTTCAGTCAATATATATATAACAACAATTTTAAAACATATATTTTTAACTGAGAAGAAAAAAACGTTTCTCGTTCCCCGAAACATTTAACATGCAATTTGAAACAATATTTTAGTATTGCAGCTTTTTTATTTGCACTTTAGCAATTTTTAAAGTTAATTCGGAATAAAAAGTAATTTAATAAAATTACTTTTTTTACATACAAAATAGATTTTATGAAGTTATTTTTCTTTAATATTATTTTAGTTATTTATTTAACTAAAAAAAATAGGAAAAATTCAAAAATATTGCTATATGCCAAAACGTATTTTAGAAAAAAAATTAGTTGTAAAAGTGTAAGGTTAATTTATGAAATGTGCTAGAGCATTAACAAACTTTTCCAAACGTTCATATTACAGCTTTAACGTTATTGTTTTAAATATTTTTATTTTATTCATAGCACACTTATACCACATTTGTCAAATTCCATTTCCACTAAATATCAATTAAAAATCCAAATACTTTAAAAATAAAGTACTTAATAATTTTTGTACTATTGGTTCTTACTTTTAATATTTTTATAATGTTATTTTTCTTTCGTAGAAATTCTGTAGAATACGCATCCTTATTGTAAAATTTAAAAAAAGTAACATGCAACCAATTTAAAATAATAAAAAACATTAGCAAATATGTATAGGTAAGCTGACACACAGTTTTACATGTAAAAATTGTAAAACTTTTCACTAACATTATTTCATACGAAGTTGTTAAATTAAAAACTCATTATAATCATAAAATATAATACTCATGAGTTGCAACTATTACATATTTTTCACGAAAAAAATCATGCAATAAACCAATGTTATTACAAGAAAAAGAAATTGGTAATAAATATTTTCAAACTAAGTACATTTTCTTGCACATATCAAAATGCTTTCATGCAAAACTCGGATTTACTTACTTAGCTGTAGATGATGGTTACATTTCATCATCACACAGCCTGTAACAAACGCATATTCATATTACCATCAACTCACCATTATAAATGATTGAAAAAATTTCGTAAGATGAAAGTTTGATGAATGAAATTATTTTATTTTTTATAGAATGAAAAAATTTGTAAATGAATTTATTTCATGCTTAGAACGTTGAATGAGAATTCATATAATTTGTAACAATTTGATTTTAACAATAAAAAATTGGCTTAGCGTTTGTAAGATGAGAAATTAAGTTGACAAAATTAAAATAAAATGAAAGTAACGTGCTTAAGTTACGTGACTTGATAAGCATGCTAATAATTGCACTAAAACCAAATGAAATAAAGAAACATAAAATGATATTTACAGAAATAAAAGTTCGACCACAAGGTTTAGTTACAAAAGTGCAAATTTTAATTAAAAACAGTATGGAAAATAATAATGGCAAGATTCTAATAGCCTTTAACCGAGCTCTAAAGGTAAGTCTTGAAGTAAAATAAAACATTTACAAAAATTAAACTCTGATCACAAACATTTTGTTACGAAAGAAGGTATATGTAATAAAAACTTAAAACAGTACAAAGTAATAATGGCAAAATTCTAGTTGCCTTAATAAGGGATTCTGGGATAAACTCTCAACGGCACTTGTTTCAAAAACAAAATTTAATCATGTAGACCATTAGCTGCTGTTGTTTTGTTATTTAAATAATCACGATCATTGGAAGCTTTTTACTTATGTTTTCTGCAAGCACTATATCTTTTTTTTTTAGTTGCCATAAAAAGGGTTCTGGGAATAAGCCCTAAAGGATCATAACGGCGGCATCTGATTAAAAAATAAAATTTATTTTTAAGTAACATTAGAAGACGTTATTTTACTATTAAAATGATTACTCAAAATTGTGCGCCTTACTACAAAATATATAAACTTAATATGATCTATATAAAAAAGAAATAAAAGCATGTTCGATGTCCTACGCATGAAATTTAGCAGCGAATAAATGAAAGAGTACTTACGATTGATCATTTTGGTCATTGCCACTTTCTTCGGCCACCAAGAGTTCGTACTCTTCGGCTGCGAAGCGATCCCAGTCCGAAAGCTGTGAGAAATGAAACATATTATGACCGTACATTCAGGCGACGTTATGAATGATTTCTTTGCTATCAAGCAACAAAGTTGGCCCAAAAGCAAGTTTAAAGCAGTGGCTCTTGTTCCCGCGTGAATTTAAATAAAGCCTGTATATTTGACTAGATGCTTGAAACGAATCGAATATTGATTTTCCATTGACGTTTTGGATGAATGTAAAAACCGTTTTAATGAGATTCCAAGATAAAAAAAGATTGCGCGTCTATGTATACCCATTAATATTCAATGAAACTCACTTCATGTCCGTCCGCGTCGTGATCCCTCGCCGAGGCAAACGGATCCCTCTGTTCGTGATCCAAATACTTTTCTAGATTGAAGAAGGTGTCGAAGAATATTGATGTCATCTTACACTTTTTCAAATCGCTCAGAGATATCTTTCCAGGGATCTCCGGGTGTATCATATCCAGCATCTGCAACGACACATGAATAATTTAGCGCACGCAAACGAGATCATCAACATCATACCAAACATTCCGCCACGTTATAAAAAAGTAAAAATAATACTATGCATAAACTCTTAAAACCCACCTGACACAGACAGTCTTCGTACGGCAAAGTCTCAATACCGATCGCCTCCATTCGATGCAGCTGCTCCTCATAAAAGTACTCAAGCTCGTACATGGACAAGTAACCATCTCCGTCCAGATCCATACACCTGAACCAGTACTCGATCGCCGTGGGATGGTTCTTGTCCTCCTCGCTGAGCAGGAACCAGACGAATTCCGTGTAGCTCATCTTGTCCTCGGGATGCTGCACTCCGTTGGCGCTCTTCACGCCCCTCGTCACCGCCCCGCTGAAGATCCGCTCGATCATGCGCGTCGACAGGGCTGTAAAATTGCAAAAGACCCATTGCTGAAATCGTTCTGATGTATGCCGCGAGCTTACGTCTGCACAGCACTGTGACGAAGGGTAGTCGGGCGTATTCTCGAAGCGCGCACATCGAGTTTCGCTCGCGGTTATTTTTAGAGGCAGGCGCGTACGGTTCGGACGGTGGTGAATATAAAGAGGCCCATTCAGAAGTGTTTCATAGAGTTTCCTGCGGATATCGATGTCTTTGCCGAGCGATGTGTGATTGCTATTTACGGTGCGTTTGATGTTTAGTTGCGACGTTTTTTTTTGGCATTTTTACGGGATTTTTGAATTTTTACGATGGGTAGCAAGAACGATTTGAGTTATTTCTTAATATCGGCCGAAGGAAATTTAAAATGTTTTTTAAATTCTTCAATAGGATTGCGGCTATAGTGGAATTAATCAGAAGTATCCAATAAGATTTCTCAATTTTAAAACGTTTTAAGCAATATTTCCTTCTACACCGGTGTACGTACTTTATATAATCGCTGGCAATTCCGTAATTTCGAATTTCTTCAAAAAACACAACAGGATTAGTTGTATATTTTAATTATTCTGATAATGAGATTCTTTTTCGAATAGAACAATTCTCTAATTTTTCAATGTTTAAAAAGAAGAAAGTAATTAAAAATACAAATATAACACCGTACAACCTAAACCAGCGCTATCCCAAACAAAAATCAACGACAAATAAATAAGAAAATTGAACAAACCATGATCATTGTGTCTCGTGAGATCCATCTTGTCGATGAAGAGGTCGTGGTCGCGATCCAGCTCCCAGAATTTACAGTAAATCACGTAGAAGTGCTCGTAGCTGAAGTAAGCGGTCACCTGATTGATGTCCTCCTCGTGCTCCAAAACGCTGATTACCGAGAGCAAATTGCTCCGCCTTAGCTCGGCCACCGAGATCTTGCCGCTCCAGCTGCGGTTCACGCAGTAGAATATCCTCGCGATTACCTGCACGCCCACGCGCAAAACAGAATGTAAGAGTTAGTTCGCTCGTCGCTTTCGGCAGTTTGCTCGTTTCTTTCTTTCCTGATGGCTATATGGCGAGGGTAATTATTTCTCTATTAAGCTGGGATTGGTTTGCCTCTGAGAAGGATTGTATGTGTGTGGTTCGGTTCTTCGTGGGTGAGATTGTAGGTAATGCTTTTTGCAAATTGTTGTAATTAAATTGGCTTGCTTACAGTGAAATATTGTATCTTTAATTCTTATCTCGGAGTTTATAGAAGCCGATTTTGTATCAGTAAGGAATACAGCTTCAAATAAATTTAAAAATCTAGAGCAAATTTTATCATTGAATTATTATTATTTCAAAGCATATGGGTTAAAATTGAATCGACCTCGTTTATTTTTCATTTCTGCAGTTTATTATGATATTAAATTTTATAGATTATCATTCGTGAACCCATTTGCAAATAATAATTATCACTCCACATCTCTAGAGTTTCAAGAGTATTTGATTCTACATCCTTATACGAAGTGAAATTCAAATGCGCGACCTTCTCCCATGCTGCAGGTGTGCATAATTAAGTTATTGGTTACGCGTCAGATTACTAACTTTCAAATATTTTTTTACTTGTAATTTTACTCATGCGCCTAATGGTAACTTAATTCTATATTTCTCCAAGAGAAATCTAAGAGTAATAACTCTTACTATTAAGAATTTATGTTATTACTTGCAAATAACAGTATACAAAGTAATTACAGGGTTTAATGTTTGGACTTATCCTCTGCATCTATTTATTACAAAAAAAATCACACCAAGATTTACACTGAAGACTGAAGATCGGAAGCGATTACATAAAATTTTCATATCTCGATATAAATTATTTTTATTTGTGTCTGTACCTTTTGGATTAGTTTTCATAAAAATTTCTTAAAAAAAATTAGAGAAAAAGGGAAAAGTTGAAAAATTAAGTTTACATCATTTATAAAACTAGAATTGTCTTAGCGTTTGGTAGTTTAAAAAACCTTGTCAAAACACATTTATTCTTAACAAAATTTATACACTAACTTAACTAGCAGTAAGTAAGTTCCCTCTTTACCAAACATCAAAAATCCTTCTCAAAAAAGCTTGGGAAAAGTCAAAGCCTTAACCGTGAGTTAGCTTGGGGTAGCCAGACGGCGCGCTAGGTGTATCCCTTAACTCGGCGCTATTGATTTTCCAAAAGGCGTCGTCCTCTCTCTCTCCCCCCCCCCTCTCTCTCTCTCTCTCTCTCTCTCACCGCAGCTCTCGCGCGCGGGCGTCACTATATCTGTGGGTTTCCAAGATAACTGTTCAAGTCCATTTTTCGTGTTTTCGAGAAATTCACATTTTAATCTTTAAATGAGTGCTCGAGAAAAGAGAAAATAAATTGAAATCTAAAAATTAATAAATTTCTTTTGTGCAAAAAATTTAAATATAATTATGACAAATTCTTTAATTACAGTATTGTATTTTACTGCAAACTAGTAAAACGTACTAACAGCTTGGGAGTGGGATTTAGAGTTGACTTGTCCTCTTTTCCGATTTTCTTTGTTCATTTCATTTAAATAATAAAGAAATTATGCTTATAAGTACTAGAAATCAACAAATATTAATAATTTGAATGCATATTATTCTATTATTTAATTCGAGTACACGTTATAATATATCTGTGGCTTTTAAATGAACAAACCTCGCAAAAAACGATAAAAATCGTAGAAACCCACAGACACATACGCACTCATCAAAGATCCTCTCTATAGCTGGACCTACCGTGTGAACGTAGCGCGAGTGGAATTCGGTCGCCTCCTTCAGGAATGTCAGGCCGGGATGCGTCTCCACCACGTCCTGCACTAGGGGTATCAGGTCCTCTGGCAGGATGCTCGTCCTCAGGCCTCGGGTTACGATTCTCACGAATTTGCTCGCAGCATCGTGATGCGTGTTCGATAACCTGCGGGCGGATATGCAGTGAATATTTTGTTGAAATTTTTAGGGTATTTTGATGGTTGTGATGGAATATTTCATATTTGATATATAAGGTTGCTAAATATATGAGTGCCAATTTTAGGTTTCGATTTCAGCAGAGGCTTAATTATATTTCTAATAGAATTCTAACGGTAAGTAACAATTTCGAAATGAATTTCGTCATTTCAAATTTATTCGTATATAGAATACGAAGAGGATATTTGACTGAAATTGCTTTTATACCGACGGCAAATTCTAGTTAATATTAACTGTATAGAACTTCAATAGAAAGACTATTTCTATTATGAGAATTAAATTCTACGAGAATGCCTCTACAAAACAGATATTTAACTTTGATATTTTTCTCAAATAGGCATAATATTTCTGATGCTTTAAATTGAATGAAGTAACGGTTGCATTATTATAATTACATCATTAAGGATTTATCAATCAAAGTCATAAATTGAAGAAATTTATTTCTCTATATAGTATTATACGGAAATTAAAAAATCTTACTCTTTCCAGAAGTCAAGGAACTCGCTCATTTCGATGATTCCGTTCGTATCACCCCCTGAGGCTAGGAAAAGTGGAACCTTCCAGTACAACGGTAAATCACAGGCCTATAAAAGAAAGTGTTTAATTTAGATGTGATTCTATCTTGTGATAAAATAAATGTGTTAACGCATCGCAACGATTTTTCGAATATTTATTACCCAAAATAATGTTTAAATAAATGCAAAAATTACTTAATTAAAGAATTATGAAAATTTGTGGAATACTATAAAATTATAAATAACACTAAGATTGCTTAAGTTTGTTAACCAAGATTTTATGTAAACAAAGATATATAATATTTCTGTAATATTCGAGAAGCAATATTAAACAAATTCAATTACATACTATAATATCTCTGAGTACTGTTTAAATACGCACTTCAAAATTTAATATAGTTGCATTATCTTATCAGAGAAGGCTTAATCTATGGAAAAACTATAAAGGTCAAATATCAAAATTTATTAAAAAAAAAATTAAATAAAAAATTTTGCTAGAACAAAAATTCTTAAAGAATCCATTACTAAATCTCTCTTTTGTATATCTTTTCTACTTTTCAATCTACGCTCACTATTCAACGTTTAGTACATTACGCAGTTAGTCAAAAAGATACTTAAATTACAATTTCCCTCTCTCGCATCGCAATAAAATCTCATTTTCTACATCAATCTACCCACTTCGAGCGCTCGCTCATCTGGCCCTTTACTCGCAAGCCTCCTCTCTCATCTAGCAGCAACAAAAAGAAAATCTCGGAAATTTGCATTTAATTTTCCAAGCTCGCGAGGGCAGCTCTCGCAAACGAAGAAAACGAGACTCTCCGCTGCATAGAGTAGAGAGAGAGAGGCTTGATTTTTTTTCCCGCTCCTCTCGGGGCAGGCAGCAGTAAATAGCCGACATACCTTAGTAATAGTATGGAATTGCGAGCGCGAAGCTCGATGACCTGGAAGACTGTGGAAAGCCGCTGTGATCCGGGAGATCGTTGCCTCAACCTGCGATAGGGGTGTCGGCTTCCCGCCGGGAAAATAGAACCTTGAGAAACAAACAATTGGGCCATCGATTAGAGAGATAGAGATTATTATACTTCAACGATTTATTATTATTTTTATTATTTATCGTTTGTGTATGTGTGTGTGTATTCAGGCGCTTTGAACTGGTAATTTATTTGCTACGTTGCTAGTAATGCGCTTATACGTGTAAATGAAATGTGAAATTGTATAATTGTGCGGTGGTGGCATTAGAGAGAGAAAATTAGTCTATTA
This sequence comes from Eupelmus azureus, assembly GCA_030522685.1. Taxonomy (NCBI): domain Eukaryota; kingdom Metazoa; phylum Arthropoda; class Insecta; order Hymenoptera; family Eupelmidae; genus Eupelmus; species Eupelmus azureus. The sequence continues at coordinate 953 of JAPYZA010001373.1, read as the reverse complement.
CCTTGGTATGTGAACATTTCTGTTGGCTTTGACGTGTCTTTGAAGTGTTGTATGAGGTGGTAGACTCTTTGGCTGTACTTTGTCACGCGTGTACGACTGCAAAGAAAAGCAATGGTCATAAATAATTTTTCAAGCACTATTGATAATGGATGGATGACTTTTAGTTATCTTAAGTATACAACTAGCTTTATCGCTCGTTTACTTCAAACGATTTATACTCGCATACGTTATAAAGATTGCGCGCTCTGGCATTTTATTTTCACAGTTTGCGTTGAATTTTCTTTTTTGTTTTAATGGATGAATATTCATTAATTTTATTGAGATTGGAGAATGATTATTCGGAAAATGAAAAAGTACGTTTATTATTCCATTGAAGCATTATTATAACGTTACGTAGCGTGGAGGAAAATGATAATTATAATTGTTTACCTTAGCTAGGCAAGAACTAGGCAATCAAATTGTACGAAAGTATTTTACGCCTTATGTTTCTTGGTTAGACAAAGATCAACTTCTCCTTAATAAAATAATGCTTCAATGGTTCTGCATCATAATTGAGTGTTTTTTAAGTCGTTAAACGTTAAAGTATCGCAAAGGAAAACCTTTGTTCCCCAGAAACAAAGCTATTCTCGGTATAAAATATTAATTTTTAATCTCTTCAAAAATAAATGATACTTCATAAAGCTCTTTATTTTAAACAAGACTATAAATATTGTTATGCATGTGCTTTCCGCGAGGACAAAAACGTCACACTACTTGTACGTAATTTTAAAAACGTCGGCATTATATCATTAAATCGGCACCTCCCAGACACAGTAAACTCTCATGAAACATTGATACTTTTTCACGTCGCGCGTATAAATCATTCACAAATCCCTATAATTCAGCTCAAAATATACAATCAAGCACTAACGCACTAAGCAAAGCCGACATACTTATTCCCAACACGCACCAGA
>JAPYZA010001372.1:0-21321 GCA_030522685.1 Eupelmus azureus | reverse complement strand
TTAAAAAAAATAAAAACCTAAAATCGTGCATTTTTGCGCCACTCTCCCCTGTATATAAAACGCATATCATCCTACGCTTTTATTGCTAAACTCAGTGGGTATCAGCATTTTAAAAGTATAAACCCATTTTTGCGGATAAAACCATTTTACGGCCTTCGAATCAAACGCTTTTTTCCATCCACTTGCTTCTTTTATTGCTTAGTCTTTATAGGTATCCCGAGCCTACATTATATATCCGAACCTTTTTTTCTTCTAAGAGCTTTTTTTGCTAGCCGTGTGAAAAAGAAAATATTGCTGGGATCGCCACTGAATATTAAACAAACCGCGCACTCACGCAAAAGCTCTTTAATCTCAGAACAAAGAAAAGCAAGAAAATCGAAGAAGTTGACCTAGTCCATGAAATCTCTTGACATGATTAATATTGAAGCGGAATCGGCCGATTCGCTTTCCATGAGGCTCGCCTGTCTGTAAAAAGTTAGGAACTTCCATTCACGCAGTTTGATTCCAGCTCTGAAATACAGGAGAACCAAGAGGAAGTTGGCACTTGAGTTAAAAGTTTCGTTCTCTGTTCGATTGCGCGCGGCCGCGTTCAAGATACTGCAGTGTATCTGGATCGTCCTCAGACTGTTCTAGTGTGCACTTTTGCCGACGATACATTTTTCTTACTTTTCTTACTTTTGTTTGTCTCTTAGTTTTTTCTTAGTTTTCGAAATGAAATAACCTTCATTTTTACTTGATAAAAGTTTTTTTGCTACATCAGAGTTTTATCAATTTTCGCAATAAAAATTCTTCTTCTTTTTGATACTTGAAGCTTTTTTATTTATTAAAGTTTTCAATTATTAAGCGACATTAATTTCTAGAAGGTAAAATACAATTAAAAATATTTTTGTACTAGTTAAATCTGAAGATTAAATTTATTAAACTCAAAATCGGCATAGTTGCTATCATACTTTGTGCTGTCAAAAAATAAAGTTGATTGTAAGATTTTATGTTAGTAAATATGCCAAAAGCTTTTTGCTGAGTTCATTGAGTCTCTCTTTAAAAAATATGCAAATATAACTTTTAAAGTGAAACATCAAAAATATTTAATTGAAAAATTTATTCATACTGGACTAATTGTTATTCATTAAACGAGGATTTGCACAGCTGAGTCGGGACCGCGTTTTGCAATTCACACATCAAAATCATCGCGAAAATTGAAAATCAGCGGGCTTCATCCCGCTCAAAATGGACTCGAATATTTCAGATTTCCAACCGAGCCCATCCACTTTTCACTCCATACTATTATTCCAGTCGTATAAATTTCCCGAGCCGCGGCAGCTGCAGCGACAACGAGCCCGATAATATCGCTAAATTGATACAGAGGCCGCCGCACACAAAGTCAAACTCGCGCGTTTCCATCCCTGCGCCATTTCATCCGCGCCGGGAAAAAAAAGGCCGAAAGAGGGGGACAGAAACATTGGCACACTGATACCCGCGTTATGCACCGACGTACACGCAGCCAGGCAATATCGTTCGCGCGAAATCATGACTGAAGCCCGCGGGAATTCATTCACTTATCGCTCAGTCATATACGCGCGCCTAACGCAAAATGGAATCGTTTCGATCCATTGAACCAGTTCTCCGGCTTTTTCCTCCCTCCCCAAGCACGCCCGAGCGGCTTTTTCAAGCGCACACATGCGCAAGCTCGCGCGCGCGCTGGCTCTGATTAAACGCGGAACGAGAGTGAGCTTGCGGCGAGTAGGCGAGCTGCGTTTTGCGTAATATACGCATGCTCCTCGCGATAATGAAAAGGCGGGTAAAAGTTAAATTAACGACTGGGAGCGTCTGCGCGGCGCAGAGTCTCGAGTGCATCGGGCCGGATGCTTTGCTGTATTTACTGATAGAGGGAAGGAAGCTCAAAGGATAAAGCTGGAACGGTAAAGAGATAGGAGGAGAGTGTATCATGCAGAGCGGCTTTTACGCTCTAGGCCCGTGTCTGGCCTTCGCGAGGCTCGTTAATTAAATAGATAGCTACTCGAGCCCTCGATGCGCCCGACTTCTCTCGCTCAATGTGTGGATATATCGTGCGAGTCGGTATTGCGTACCTTTAGGCGTGTAGTGAAAACGGGTATACGGGCGCGTTTGTTTTGTGTACGCGGCTTGAGACGTAGGAGATGATAAGAGGGAATGCCCATTTTAGGATATTATTTTTTGTTAGATCAAACTTAAAATTTGTAAGTATGTATTTTCTTCTTTTAGAAAATTTATATCAAATATAAAAATTATTTTATTCTTTTCAAAGCAATATCCATAATTTCAGCAACTTATGTATAAGCAATATATAATTTTTATAGAGAGCAATAAACAGAAATTGCATATAAATTGTAGATCAAACGGGTAAGGTGCTTTAGATGAGATGAACGATTGAAAAAAGGCCACATTGGCATATCTCCCATATAATTATTTAAGCTGAGTCTACAATCGAGCGTGTCACAAACATTAAAGATTTTTATGTTCAAAGATAGACTCAACAAAAAATAAAAACAACTTACTTTTTATTTGATTAATTTTGTTCTAAAGCCACTTATAAATTCGTTACCCTAGCCCAAACAGCTTGCGCATTGGCTTTACGATCGCCTTTGTAGACAAAGTCTAACTCTTGAGTTTAATCTATCTTACATCGTCTGCGCGCACGCACAAGCACGACTCCAAGCTCCTACACCTCCTTTTTGTACACACTCCAAAGCATCAACAAGCGCGTACACATTAATGATGTTCACGCTTAAGCATACGCAAACACAATGCAACTGCACACATACACACGCATACGTCAAACCCCATCCACAAAATACGCCAGCTTACATTAGCATTCGCTCACATCTAGCCAGCGCGCGCGATTCGCTCTCTCCCCATACTTAGGCTTTCTTGCGCGCGTAAAGTGCTATACCCGCTTTACATACAACGACTCGCTGGCAAACGGCAATAAAGCTCGCAAGGCGCATCGTCAGCTCACTAAGCGCCTTATGTGTACCCACTCCGAAAGTATACCTGTCTTTGCATATACACTCGGAGCCTCGTCTGCACTCGGGCCTGCGCAGCTCTTCAGCTCGAAATGCTCGCGCCTTTCTCCGCCGCAGCAGCGAATATATAGAGCGAGCGAAGAGCAGCCGCACATACGCAAGCTCGCAAGTACGCGCGGAGAGTTAGACGCAAGCTCATGCGCGATTGTACAAAGCTTCCTCCTGCATCGAGCGTCTGTTTGTATTTCAATCCCCCCTCGCTCTTTCTCTTCCCAAGCCTGCGTTCCTCAGCTGCAGACGTTAGGTCGTATTGCGATCGTTGGATTCATCTTACCTTTAATTTGTACGCCTCTTTTGAGCTGATAATTAGTCACTCTTTGAATCGAGATGCGACTGCGCTCGCTTCGTTTTGAAATATAGCTACACGTACGTCTTAATTTGATCGATCTGACTTTTTTCGTTACGTCAAACTGTGCAGTGCTTGCCTCTACGTTATTATATTCCCGAATTACCGGCATCAAGCCCGACGACTAATTTCAACGTCTCTCATCGATGCGCTCGATCTGCGATGATAAATCAAAATCTAATCTCGGCCGACTTAATCTACTTCTCTCCTTATCTACTCAAGCTTCTCTCTCTCTCTCTCTCTCACTCTCTCTCTCACTAGCTTCTATAGAGTAGTAAGTATGCTTCCCTATCGCTCGGCCGGCGCTCGCCGGCTCCGCGCGCGCCAGCGAGCACGAAAGCATATACGGCTTAGCCAGAGCGCCGAGGCGACGGTATATAATTTACCCGGACGAAATGTCTGTGTAATTGGTTTATTGCCTTATCTAGTTGGCCGCGCGTGCGCCAGTCGCTCTACCTTCCTTATAACGGGCTTAAGCAGGCGCAAGTCGGCTGGCTCCACGGCAGAGGGATGGATTACCGCATAAGGGCGCGCCGGGCCGATGTAGACTCGCAGCACACGTGCGCACACAAACGCGGAGTTTTGCGGCTGCGCGGCGCGCGGTTGGCTGCGTAAAGTTAATTAAAATTAAAGGCGGTGGAGGTAGACGAGGAAGGATGATTGGGATGGTGCGGGGAATTTTTTTGGGAGAGATGGTTTCTGATTGTTTGATGGCAAGTGGAGCGCATTTGATTTGGAAATATTTTCGGATGGATTGAATTGTTTGGTGTGAAAATAGGTTGGCTGTGTTTGCGGAGAATTCTTATCTGATTTGTATTACACATTTAGTGAGCATGAGCTCATATTGAATTTTTATTATTATGATATAGGTGATAATTAGTCTTGTGCTTTTCTTGTCTTTATAAATTTTTTCCTTTTGAAATATTACGTATTTATTATTATTATAGTATTTTTACATTCGCGGCAATTTCATTAACAGAATAAGGTCTGCTTGGCTCCACTCGTACAGTCAACTAAATCATCCTCTTATAATTCTATACCTCTAAACAATAACCTTTAAACAATGTCTCTTTCACAAAACGAAAATGAAAGGTCTAAAGATCCAGCCGAAACTCACAATTATGGCTTTGCTAATTAAAACTCGCACTTACAATTAACGAGCGAATCTCGTTTCCTGCTGCAATCCACCAGCGACAAAAACTTCAAAACAAACTGTCACGTTTGAAGTTAAAATTAAATAAAGCGATGCGCGCTATAATTATCCCACTAAAATTAGACCCACTAGTAGAGTAGCTCAGCGCGGCTCTGAAACAGCCCGAGAAGACTGGAGTATAACGTTACATCAAACCGTATATCGTTTCTCCGATTTCTAGGGATCTTATCGCTAGGCCCGAGGTGGAAGCGAGCACGGAACGATGATAGGTTTCACGTTTGAAAACGGAGCCACTCATAGGATTCTCCCGCGCGGCAGACTCTGAAGAGGGATGACGGAAAACATAGCGTTGCGAAGTGGCCTTCTTTTATACAGTCCTCGACTTGAAACTTTTTTCTCTTTTACTCTGGATTCCCGGAACGCTCGTTAGGTTGGGGGAAACATTATACTCTGTTTGGTTGGATTGCGGGAAAATTGTGTTCGTCTAATTAAATCGAATGGCAGTTGGCCTGTTGCTTCTTCTTTTGACAGCTTGAGGATAACAAGCTAATTGTATGATTTTTTGTGATTGAATTTAATTCAAATTTTTGAGAGAAATAACAATTTTTTTTAATACAAAGTCACAAGGTACAAGTTACAAGGTAATCACAAGTTTCAAACACAAAGATTGTCAAACAAATGTGAAATTATTAAATTTTTTTTGTAATTGATTCATAATTATTAAGAAACCGAAAATTCAGATCAAAAAATAAACAAAGAATCAAACTTGGACAGCGCCAGCTCTAGTAAAACGTATAATCTTTAAAAGAAATTAAACTTCAAAAATAAAGTATTTACAATGTCAATCACCGTAAACGTCTTTCGCTTCCTCAGAGTCTTTTCATCTCTCGGCTAATTATTAGGGAGGCGTCAAAGGAACCTCATTATAACTTTATCTTTGCAAATAGAATTATCGCAACGTCATGTAGCCGAAACACTATCGCTCGCCGTCATTTTTATATACGAGCATAAGCGAAAAAGGCTCAAAAGTGCTCTTCTTTTCCCGCCAATCTTCAACTTCTTAAAAATCCTCGAGCCCGATGAGGAGTTGGGCGTTAGATCGTTAGCGTGACGTGAATGAAATTTCCTTAACAGTTTCATTACTTTTTATTTTCCGATAAAAAAAAAGTTGGTAGTAGATTTTTTATAAGGTCATTGCTTGGATTGACAGTTTTATAATAACGAAAGAATTTGAATGACATGTTTAAAAAGCGTTTTAAGCAGGAAGGAATTAAATTCTTTGCTATAATCTTCTATAAAACAACTAAGATTAATCGTGTTTTATCCGTTTTTGATCATTTATTTAAATTGAATCTCTTGAATATCATAACTTAAAGACTCTTAAACTTTTATTAAACTTATAATTAAATTTGAAATTTTGGCCTTTAAATATTTTATCTTTTGAAAATATTTATTTTAATTTATAAACTTTTTATGATTATATTATATATGTTTCTTTTTTTCAATAATTCAGATTTATATTCCCTTATCTTCCAACTTAAAAGATCCCCATTTTGTAATGTGAGATCATGTGTATGAGCAAGCGTGAGTGGACGTTTGTGAAATATTCGTTTTAAGGTTCCGATATTTTGAAGGATTTATTGGTGGTATGGATTTGAAAGATTTACGATCCGTTTATTGCGGTATTTTTGATAGGTTTGGGAATATACGAGTGCACTGTATAGACAATTTTATGTTTCACGGGGGAGCGATGTAAAGAATATTCGTGCAAGAGGTACATACATGCAGCAGGGGATAAACTTCCACGTTTGATTTAATAAATTAATACTACTTGATTCTTTAATAAATTATTGTATGGCCTTTAAATAAACAATGAAATTTAATTACTCTTAATTGTATTATTATTGTAGAATATAATTACAAATTACAAATTACTAGACCATCCATAGTACCCAGGGGAAAAAAAGGCTTCATATTATATTAAATACATACATACAGTGTTTGTATTTTAATATGAAATAATATTTAATCTATCTATCTACGTATATTCGAAAGACGTACATATACGCATATCTACAATAAAGTTTGCTTTTCAATTACATAGAGTGTATCTACATAATAGATTGTTTCATCAATACTACTTCTTTTATTTTTAGAGAAACATTTTAAACACCGTAAGAAATCGGAGTATTTCTTGGATCTATAATCTTAAAATCTAGAAAGTTGCATTTACTTTGTGAATAATATTGAAAAATTTGTATCCGACTTAACCAGATTTTTAATATTTAGAAATTTAAAAAAACTAATACATTGATTTTTTCTTAACTACTTTTACACAGAATTAGCAGAGATTTATTTTTTTTTTTTTTATAATATGTTCTTCTTCAAGCACACTGCTTATTTATTCTTCAAAAGATAGCTTGATAATTTAGAAAAATATTTAATAATAATCCAGTGTAAATGTTCATATTATTTCTATGTATTTCTTGCATCCTTAAATGTTACAAAGTTATCGAAAAAAATATTTCATTACACGTCATTATTACATTAGTCATTTTAGTTAGTTCTATTTATATTCATGATCTTTTACATTCTCAAATATCATAAAATTTGTGAGCGAATTTAACAACTATCATTAAAACAATTAATGAATTTAGGTAAGCAAATTTGCACACTGAGCATTGGTCAGACTGTGACACTGTAAACTAAACGTTTCCTCGTATTAAAGCAAAAAAGATCGTAAAAAAGTCGTAAACGTCGCCAAGTTGTAAAAAAGGCATATAGGTAAATTTAATGGGCTGGTTATTACGAGCCCTACAAAAGCTATATTCGGCATTTGTAGATGAAAAACCTTTCCAGCGTTTACTTTTTCTCTTCTTTTTTTATAGTATCGGCATTCATAATGGGATATTTCCTTTATGTGCGCGTGTCACCTGTTACCTGCCTATCAAATATTATAATATTAAATTTATGTATTTGTAAAGCAATACTGTAGAGAAATAGGAAATCCAATTTAATGTATAAATCTCGTACGAGGCACATGGACAAAGACATAAATATCGATCATATTATTAAAAAAAAAAATTAAATCTTATAAAAAACTTTTTATTATTCAATTTAATGTATACTAATTAATTACAAACAAAATATTCTTTAATAATTTCGTTGTTAAAATAATTATTGTTTACTTTTTAAAAATAGATGCAATTACAAATTCGAAATCATGACACACAATATGTGATTTAATTTTTATTTAGATTTGGTTAAAGAAGAAACGTCTTATCTAGAAAATTTACTGCATTAGTTTGATTTATGTTCCTTAAACTTGTAAAAGTTGCAACGTCGGATGAGCATTTTGATGTATGCGATGTTCAGGAAATAAGAAAAAAATGTCAAGTTCGTAACCTTAGCAACACAAAGGCGACGTCTGATCGTCGTTAACGCTTGCCCTTCCTTGCTCACTTGAGCATGCAGTAATTCAATTTTTATCAATTTAACAGTCAGCAGCTTTGAATTATGTATTTAGCTCGCTGATTGATAAATTGATTGATGCTTAAATCGTTGCTCCTACTTTGGTAAACTTGAAGGTACGCTCTACTTCCATTTGTTATCGATTTTATTTAAGCTTCTGAGTAAATACAGGAAAGCTTGAATAAAAGTTTAATTTTTAAATCGGTTATATTTTAGAAGTATAAATGTTAATCAGTAATGGGATCAACATTTAGTCAAATTTAACTCTAATCTCCCCAAAATTCAACTATTTCGTAAAAAATATTAACTGAGTCGATTGGATCCAAACATTACAATAAATTTAAATAGATATAAATACATAAATAGTAAAATTGGTATATAATACATAAATTTATTACATTCCAACCCAGAATAGATACCAATTCAAACTATATATACATCTTCATCCCGTATTTCGTTCTTCAGCCCGGCTTATTCAGTATCGATCCAATATCGCCTAACGGTTTTTCATTTTCCTCGAAAGTAGATCACTCTCGTTACCGATCTAATTACTCGAAACTTCGTATCTCGGCTGCCTCTCTTCCACGGTCACGTTCCACGTCTGCCCCACCAGTCGTCGTATCGTCCTCGCGAGCGGCACCGGCTAATCCCTGAGATATCCGCGATTACGCGCTAACTTCATAGACGAGGCACTTCCGGCCCATCGGCGGCGGCGACTGCGACGATTCTAATATCGTTCGGTGGCGAGCGAAACGAGGTCCCATAAATCGCACCGCCGCGGCGGCCGACGCCCGTTAATCTCCCCCGAATCCGCACTAAACTCGCGCCGAGGGAATCTATAGGCGCGCGCGCGCGCAATCGAGGAAGAGCGATACTCTCTGTGTTTCCCTTCGATCGAGTCGCCCAAGTTTTTGGTTGCTGGAAATAAGAGAGCAAAAAAGGAATGGGTGAAATTTTTTTCTTTTTTTTTTCGACAATTGCAAATTGAAGTATTGAGTTTCAGCGGCGGAGTCGGTTGGAATCGAAAGTTTGAAATTTGATCTTTTATTTTTTTCTTTTTTCTAAAAGTGCAAAATATGGCGTCTCGTATTTAATTTTTGAATACAACATTTTCGTTTGACCCATTTTGTAAATAATTTATTCAAAGTTTGTTTTCCATTTGATTTACCAAATATTTATAATAATTCTATTCTGTCACTCAAAATTCACTTGACAATCAGAACGACGGCCTTCATTCTGATATTAGTCAAAAATCCACGCCATCATTGTCAATTCGAATGAAAAAAAAAATGGTCAGATGCGTCGTAATAACGAAGCTATTTCCATTGACGCGTCCCGCGTTTGTGTCGCGCGCACATGCGTACCATTACCGCGCCTAAATTAATTATCGACTGGCGTTTGCATAACGCCTGGGATTCATCAATCTACAAATAGCCTCTCTCACTCATCATCCATAATTAAACGAGGCCCTTGGCTCCCTTGACGCTTCAGCCGTACCGTAATGCGACGGGGACGCACAAAAAGTCGCAGCTGCAGAGATTCGCGCTCAGGTATTTCTACGACCTTCCCGGGGGATGGTTGTTTTGCCGGGATTTGGATGAAAGGCGCTGCATTGGGATGTACAGAGAAGGAAAAGAATTTTTAGTTTTGAATGAGCAGAGAGAGTAAAAAATTTTAGTTTCAGTTTGTGGATTTTGATTATTTTAATATTTTTTGGAGTTTTAAGTAGAAAGTATGAATGTTAGATTATACTTTTGACTTCAAAAATCTATAATTTCAAAAAATTCTTATAATACCAAATCGTTACTATAAAATTTATAAAATATTAGTTCTTCAAAAAGTTAGACATATTTTGCTTTTCAAAAAAAATCGAGAAAAATGCTTAATTTGATGCAATAATTATGAAAAAAAACTTAATCAAACAGTAGATTCTACTTTGCTTTGCTTGCTATTTATTTGCAGTCAGTACGTTACATTAATATTTAACTATGATTACTTGCTATTTTCGAAAATTAACACAGTATTATATTATTTAATTAGTGTCATATTACACTTGGCCTCCATTAAATCGTAATTTCGCTATACTCACTAAATACGTATGATTTAATAGACCCTAGACCAGTATTCTCTAACATAAAATAAAATGTGACAATTTTAATACAATCACAATGTTCATGCTTTTAAATAGATTAACAGCGCGCCATATTTCTTTGCGCTTAAATATTACAGTAATACTTACATAAAGGTCTTTGGACTAGACCAAATTTTTCTATAGTTCAGGAATTTTTCAACTTAGGCAATGTTTACTCTTATGTTAAGGGGAACGCGTCGACGCTCATTAAAAATTATACTTTGTGATAGTTGTATACTTTTAACGTAATTGCTAGTATTACATATTCCCTTCGTATTTCTGACTACTTTGCGATGTGAAGAGAGAACGACAGAAAAAATCCTCGGTACAGTTTGTTCAAGTTACCATTGCACGTAGCCAAGTTAATAATTTTAATGAATTCTTTTGTTCAATTCAGTCCTTCGCTGGTAAAATTAAATTGGATTTCTTTTTTTCTCGGGAAATTTTTTCATCCGTAGAAATTTTGTGATATTACATTTTTTAATTAAAAATTCTGTATGGTTGTGTTGAATATTATTTCTATTATTATTATTTCCTGGGTTAAGTGCAGCAAATTTAAATAATTATTAGAACACTTAATGGAAATTCACCAAAACTCTCTGGAATATTATTCTGTTACTTTACAAGGACATCAATTTTTCTAAGCTTAATAAAATTTTATACTCCACATAAATTTAAAATTGAGAAGATACTGTTTCCAACGAAAAATCAATAGTTCATAAAACCATTCGTATGTAAACTCGTCCTAATCTTTTGAAAAATTGAAAACTATAAAGTTTCACTTTGATTAGACCAAGATAGTCTTAAAAATATGTCCATAAAAATGGCCCTTTTTATTCTATAAAATCTGTCACAGACGCTGAAAGCACTTTGCAGCCTCCAAAAATCACTGAGTCACCCAAGATAGCTCAGTAGTAGAGTTCTGACTCCCGTCGGACAAATAAATATACTCGGAACGGCCGTAAAAAGATTCTTCTTTCATGGCACGCCAACTACACTCGCAAGCAGTCACGCAAAACGACTGTATTTAAAAAAATATAAAGAAACCGGAAACTTAACGGGACAATAGACTTTTTTGTTTTCAACAAATAAATATTTTTGTTTTTAATGGAAAAAGGAAAATTTATATTTCATATTTCGCTTTTACATTTTAATGTAACATAAACAATCCCTTGAGGGCCTTTTAAATTTTATCTTCGACAAAGTAAATATTTTTTCTGTATCAAAAAACAAATAAAATTTGAATAAATTCTTTTGGCTTTTTAAAACGAATTAATTTTATGACTGCAGGTTATCAAAACGCAATTAATATTTTTTATCATCGATCTCAACAGCTATTGTGTTCATCATTTGACAAACAAATCCAGCATTCAAAATAATGCCTCTCCACATAAATAGTACCATTCTACATCCTCACATCCAACACAACATAAACCCAAAAAGACCGGACACAAAGAATCGCTGCCAAAGAAAGCTCAGATTTCTCCGTGCACGCTCGCGAAGGTAAGCGGCGATTGCCACGATCATAACGCAACAACTCGTATGCACGTATATGTACGCTTTGCAAACGATCGCGTGACAAGTTATGCCGCTCGAACGCCTCGTGTGTGTCAGGGTCGAGCGAGTAAGGCCGCGCTAAGCCCAGGGGTGCACGCACCGCCCGATAAATATTAATCTGCTTAAGTGGAGCCGCGAGAAATGAAGGGTGAGAGAGAGAGCGCGCGGACAGAGTTACAATGAGAGAACGATGGAGCGCAACCGTGACGATTAAAATCTCGACAGGACACTTTGCAGTGCGCTGGGAGTGGAGGATTTTTTTTCTCTGTTTTCTTGATGGTGATTAAGGGAGTTTCGTCGGCTTTGGATGTTGCTTAGTTGAAGCGTGATTTATAGAACGTTTGTTTATGCTGATGAGTTTAATTTAAAGCGGAGACTGGTGTTTATTGTTGCTGACGGAAAAGTGTTTTGTAAATAGAAAAAGCTATGAAAATAAATATTAAAATCTTCAAATTTGCGGTAGTTTTGCTGCAATTATAAAAATTTAAATGTTTTATAACTGTGGAAAATAATTCGATGATTTAAAAATTTCATTCTTTTGGTTAGTTTATTATTTCATTATTAACATTCACCATTAAATCCTTGAAATAAATTTATATTTCACAGCTATTTTTACAAGTTATAGCAAAAATTATAATTTTAATGATATCTAAAAGCGAATTACAGATTCTCGTATAATATTCAAAAAGTTTTAACATAATTTCCACGCTACTGCTCCTTAAAATTAACGCAGCCTTCTCGAAAATGCTTGCAAAACCATGAACACAAACTTTGCTCTGCACCTCAACGCTCATTTATCGAAAATAGCGCCATAGTACCCTCAAAATTACGCTCCTTTAGCACGGCGTGCATGCACTTTCTACCTGACTTATTTTACATACATAATACAGTCCAAACTCTTGCGAGTTGAAAGCTTTATATTTGCCTGCTATTTGCATAATTATATAGGGGTATTTTCGTTTAGTCAGTGCAAATATAACGCAAAGAGAAAAGGTGAATTGCAATAGAAAAAGAAATCAGCAAAAATGTTGTAGACAAAAAAGAAACTTATTAATCAACATTAGATTTAAAATTATTTAGTTAGATTAAAAAAAAATTGATAGATAATTTTTCTATTCCTCCAATGAAAAAGATATTAATATTCTTATATGCTCAAAATGTTATTCATCATCCATAAATGTATCAGAAAACTGCTTCCGTGATCGTAGCTTCCAGAATAAATCATTTCGACAAATAAGAATGTGTAATAAATAAAACAAACAATAAATAATAAAAGATACGTTGATAAACCCAAGAGGTAAGTGCACAGGGGCATTGATCCTATACGAAAACAAAAGGAACGAGCCTGCGGCAGTGGCCAACAATGAAAGAGAAAAAGAAGCTCGAGGAGAGAAAGTACCAAAAAAATATATATACTCCTCTCAGGGGCGATTCTTTATGCACGCCCTTTTTTCCTGGGTAACAAACGTGATTAAAGCGCCGTGTCCGGAATATGAAGATACTACTGAAATAAAAAGGTCCGTAGTTCAAGAGAGCGAATTAAAAAAAAGGGGGAAGGTCGCTACGTCTGTGGTAAAAAAAGTTGACACTTTTTATCGGAGGTCGCGCAGTTCGCTTATCGGAACTTCGCCGGGGCGCACGTTAAATTTCACGGAACAAATCAATGCATCAGGGCTATTCTATTTCGGTAAAGCGCGATTGAAAAATGTAAGTCGTTACTGGGGAATTCGAGAGTGGTTTAGTATAGATAGAAGCTACGTGAACTATGGGAATACAAAGGTTAAGCGATTTATAAGGTCATTATTCTTCGAGAAAATAATAAAATTTGTATTAAACTTTATTGAGAATATTATAATCATACAGAAAAATAATTATTGAAATCTTATAATTAAACTAAAAATCCACTTATTGCGGTATGGCTATATATTAGCTTTTATTCTTGACTCGAAATTCACGAATTTTAATTGGTCGGTTTTGACACGTGAACGCTGCCCTGTTTTTTTTTATTCAACTACGCATGCGGAAAACTCATACAAGCTCTTCTATTACTCTACAAAAAATATATAGAAGCGTACTTTTATTTTGAATGTTTTTTTTTTCAATTAAAAAAATTTTATCACAAAAGTCTATGCGCATAATGACAGGGCGTCTAGTAATTTATAAAATTGTTACAAAATTATAATTTGTTTGGAGTAACAATACAAGAATGTGATTTATTATAATTTTTTCTCGGAGAAAGCAATTTTAACTTTGTGAACTCTCGATCTATTGGAATTATAAATTTCATCTTTTCTTTTTTAATACCAGAAAAATAGAAAAAAATAAATAATCTAAGATAAAAAGAGAAGAACGCAAATCAATAAAATTTATTTTACAAAAATATTGTGGACTATAAAATATGTAACTCGTTAGAGACTATAACTTTTATTCGAAAATAAATTTTCAATCCCAAGGTTTTTGCGCACATACGAACTTTTCAATAGAAAATCGATGTCATGAGAACTTTTTACATAAATTGCGTAATTTATTCTACACGCATTACTGAAAGAAAATTTCGAAGAAAAAAGACTACAAGATATAAAAATGCAAAAGTTGATCTCGGGAACATACGAAAGCATAAAAGTAAAGATAATTTAAATCTTGTAAGATCTTAGAAACTCATGCTTATAATCTATAAAAGTTTATGTTTGAAATGTGAATTCTATAGTTTGTTTAATATATCAAGGTAATAGCATCGGTTAAGCAAGAATTTGCATTTTATCTTTGTTAAAAAGATTTATTTTATTTCACACAAAAATGAAAGGATTGTAAGGTATTTTAAAAACAAAAATTGTTCACGTTGTTAAAAGTTAATATTCGTTAGATTCAAAACTCTTTTAGAAAAATATCTAAACTTTATGTGTACCAGTAATTTTAAAGAAAAAATACCACCGGATACACGTATGTAAAATCAAAATGCACTCACTTTATAAAAGTCTGAAATGTTTTTTTTTTTTTTGAACATTTACTTTTTTTAAATTCCTACAATTTATTGATATACAGACGAACCTTTTACAAATAGACTTTTATATTAAAAAATGTTGCAAATTCGTTACTTAGATTTTTTGTAGATATTTTAAATCTAATAAATAATGAAGCTAACTCTTTAATTCTTCTACCGTAATTATAATGCTATTAAAACACTAATATAATTCTCTACCTCGCTATTAAAGCCAATACTAACATCTAACACCAATCCACTTGCTCCAAAACAAAGCCCTTCATCAAAACCATCCCAGCTCACCAAAAGCCAAAAATCACCCTCCCTTCAAATCACAATTCAGACCAACAAAGTATTACAACAACATCCTCACAAAAAACCTTCCCAAAAGAAAAGAAACTAACACCCACACCCACTCTCAACAATAGACCAACTCACCCAAAAAAACGAAACAAAACAAACCAAAAAAAAAATATTCAACACCGAAAGCCATCCAAAAAGTCCCGGCAATTCGAACTTCGAACAACAAAGCCGAGGAGAAGAAACGTAAATGCTAGGCAGCTCGAGGGAGAACTAGCCGTAGGCGTGCAAGGGGCGCTCCATCGATTCACCCGGGGGACGCGGCCGCGCTGGTGCATCCGCAGCCGTCTCTGTACTGTAAGACAGAGACAGAGTCCGCCGGTGTTCGCCATCTGTGCATTCGCCTTATTAAACGCCGCCACCCCCGCGCATTATTTATGCATATACATTTAGCGCGCGTGCTGGCTCCCCTTTATCTTAGCCGATGCGTCTTCCGCTTTAACCTACATTTATTCGCCTCCTGCACAATGGCAGAAGAGAGCGAGGTAACGAAGAAGTTTTTGCGAGTATTTACGCCTGAGCTGGGTGGTGCATTGTGTGCCCCCTCGCTCTCGGCGCAACAAATCACTGATAAGACAATTTCCTCGGGTTCGAAGGCGCGAGGCGCAAGCTCTGAAGGCCTTTTACGCCGGATTAATGAGCGCGGTAATGGCGGTTTTACGTTTACTTCTCTTTTTTACTGCTGGAGCTTTGCTTCTTTTTTTCTTCCTCCTTGAAAGTTTGAGGCGCCGAGAATTAATGCTCTGATTGGCGGGCGCTGGAGAGCGGGGGCGGCCGGGCTTGAATTTTTGAGGATTCGCACGATAGCCCGTAGGTCGAGCGATATAATGTTTTGAGAAATTTATGGACGCGGGGGTGGGTGTGTATTATTATGTAAAAACTTGGAGAAGTTTTTAAATTTATTGTTGCTTGCGTTTGTTTTATTTCTGAAGTAATGAGCTTGTAAGGTAGAGATACGTCTTTTTTAAAGAAGATTTTGTCGAGATGATTGAAGGGAAGATGTTTCATTAATTATTGCTGTTTCATATAATTAATTCGTTTATTTATATTTGACTATTATTGATATTTAAAGCATTGGCGTGACTGATCCAAATTTAATTTATCAAATAAATTAAATGCCAGCGTATAATTATTAATGATCTGTACAAATATAACATGACCTGAAATTTCAAGATTAATTTACACTAATAATGCTTGGTTAAATTATGTGAAAATTTACTGAAATACTAATACAATTAATAAAATATGTAAGGAAAGATTATCTGCAATGTAAGCGCAGAAAGTAGTAACTTATACTCTTTCTAAAATTAATTAATAAAATAAAATATTTATCGCTATTAGTTCACGTTTAAATCGCCAGAAATACTTTAAGAGTTTTCCTAATCCAAAGTAGCAGTAATGTCTTAAATTAAAATCACTAATTCGCAACGACAACAAATTTTTTAAAAAAGACACTCAGTACGAACCAAAAGCACATATACTATATGCAGGCATCTTCTCAATTCAAATTAATTCCTTTCAAAAACGTATTCAAGCATTCCCCGCATTTCCTTTAGCGCAACATGAAAAATTTAGATGCACGATTTCATTCAGCCACGAAGGGACAAAGACAAACGAGCGAGCGCACGCGCATATATAGAACATTCGAAAACGCAAATTTATCCCTTACAGAGAGCTGATCTCGCGGGACACCGGAACCGCCCGCAGGTCCTTTTCGCTTGATCCCTAATCGGATTATCTCTCTTTCTCTCTGCTTCTCGGAAAGCAAAGATTAAGCCGCGCGATACGCTACAAATATGCGTACACATACACATCGTAGGAGCCACCCTCCCCCCACGACGGAGGGCGCTTTATTTTCCAGTTCGCCTTAAATCGCTGCGCGGGGGGAGATTTTGAAATATGAACAATAAGATAAAACGACTTTATATTCCCGGGGATTTTTCTCCCCAGCCCTGTTTTCCTCCCGCTGAAAAAAAACTTTTTCGTTTTGTTCCTACACGCTTGTTTCTGGCTCTCCTTCCTCTGCAGGTTGCCTATCACGGTACTGTTTGCTCAAAGATCTCTCTACTTTTTCTGTTTTATCGCGCTGTGGTTCGAAATTTTCGAGGAGGAAGCGTCCCTGTCTCCGCGGCTGCTGTGGTTGCCCACTGCGTGGGAGGAGTTTTTCGGCAAATAAAAGTAATAACAGCTTTTCACCCAGCTGTGAGTTAAAAGTACAGACCGAGAGCGCGAAAAGAGGATGTTGAAGGTGGCTTGTTAGAAAACGGAATTTTGGCGCTAATTCAGGTGCGCCCCTAGAATTGCACGAACATTGTACAGAGAGTATCGAGGGAAATATTCGTGTACGTGCTGCTCAGAAAATGAAGCTTGTTGGGGGAATAGTTTCGCATTTTGTTGTTTTTGCGGGTGCGAAATTTCGTCAAGATTTATTCAAAACTATTTTATGGCTTACAACGTACGTGGTTTTAAAAGATTTAAAATTTTTAATCCTATTATAGAATTATTACCCGAGAGGACTGGGCATTACAGTTAAAAATATAAAACACATTTCACATATAAAATTAAATATGTAAATATTAAATATATTACAAAATATAAAATATAGTCTTTAATAATTATTTTTTATTAATAATTTTTATATTTTTTGCAGTGACATAAATAAGAGATAGTACAGTAATCTGAAATTTACTGAACTTTGACGTCACAACGTTGAGAGCACTAATAGAATTATGATGTCAAAGTTCAGCAAATGTCACACCATTCTAACTTTAATTATTAAACGTACTTAAAACAAGAAAAAATGCCTAATCAAATCAACGTTGATATTAATACATAAATTTGATAATCTATTTAAACATTTTAATTAAATATTTATTAAAAAGAAAAGAAAATGCAAAAATCGGAACAGATGCAAAAAATATATCGGAAGCAAAAAGAAAATCAAAAATGAATAAAATGGAAGTATTTTCAGTCTTAACGTAAGAGTCAATAAGATTTTTTTCCAGATCTAACAAGATAGTCCAAAACACCAAATAAAAATATTTAGAAAAACAGTAAAAGTAGATTTAAATCATTTTGGCGGGAAACACCAGTAATATTTTAAAAGTCTTATAGAAAATTGACAATGATCTGCCTAATTGTTTAAATTTTATCCAAATATTTTAGCACATATTGTCCAGACGTTTTACTATAAAATACTAAGTTCAGTAAATGAAAAATATCAATATTGGCTAGTAATATTTTATTATATTACTCGAATATA
Organism: Eupelmus azureus; assembly: GCA_030522685.1. Classification (NCBI taxonomy): domain Eukaryota; kingdom Metazoa; phylum Arthropoda; class Insecta; order Hymenoptera; family Eupelmidae; genus Eupelmus; species Eupelmus azureus. The sequence continues at coordinate 2,999 of JAPYZA010001372.1, read as the reverse complement.
ATATAATAAGCCTACCACCTTAAAAATATATAATCACCTATAAATTTCAATAGTGTCACGTATTCCTATCTATACTGTAGTAAAAATACTATGTTATAGTATGATTAGTAACATAAATAATTTATTTCTATTTTTTTTTAATGATAGAAAATATTTCTACATTATTTTATGTCAGAAAATATTTCTATATTATTTTATGCCAGAATCGTAATTTTTTGAAAACACAAAGAGAGAGACTTTTCGCGTTTGCCGAAAAGCCACAGATGTACATTGCGAACTTTTTCGCTTTCTTTCCACTTCAACTTTATCCCACTTTTCCATTACAAAATAGAATCCAAAAATCCGGGCTCTACTCTAAACCCTTTTCTCATCAAAATCACTTAACACCTACGCTTACCGACGAATCATCCAGCAATCCAATCTCCTCGCGAAACACTCAAGACCAGCCAACATCCCACATTCCGCCAACGTATTCACAATCACGTTACACATTACAAACCACGTTCGTGTCTTCCAGCTCGCTCTCTCCTCGCGATATTGACTCAAGGATACGGTGGCGAAAAAAACAGTGGCGGAGCTGCCACATTCGTGCTTGCAAAAAAGCACGCGCTCAAGCCATATCCAATGGAGAAAGCACAATATTCGTGGGCTTATCGCCGAGGCGAACGGAATAAATAAATATAAATTGGCGCGGACATTGTGAGCAGCTGCGCGCGTTTCGTTCGAAATCGAAAGTAACCTGGTACAATACGGGCTGGATTTGGCGTGTATGTGTATGTGCGTTGAGCTTTTCGTTGATAAGAGAAGAAAAAAGAGAAGAAGCCGCGGGAATGAAAGAAGCTTGAAACTGCTTTTCCGCATCGATGCTATAGGTGAACTTGCTGCCGAATGAACGGGGGATTGATCTTTCTTCGCGTTTATTCGATTTTCCAGTGGAGAGCTGAGGTGAGCGGTATAAGCGTGAAAAAATGTATTTTTAGTTCTGGCTTATTGTCACTTTGTCGTGCATTGATACCAAATTGAACTTTACAATTCTGCGCCATCGCGAGAGTTTATTCTTCCTCGCAGTAAGGTTAAAGATGGAGCGTATTGATTTTTCAAATGAAATAATGAAAAAATGAAATAGGAAGAAAATAGAAAGAATTTTAAGCCATCACTGTTGAGTTTAACTTTTGAATTATTCTGACAGATTTTTCTTTTTCGCTGAAAAAAAAATCTTTTATTTCAAACATTTTCTATGTTATTCTTTCAATATAATTTTCGTACCGCAAATTTATCTTTTACTTATTGTGGCATGTACAAAAATTATGAAAATCGTAAAATATTATTTAGCAATGAATTTGATTTTAAATATTATCTTAACTATAAGAGCACAATGTTGCAAAAAGACATATGAATTAAATAATCCATAAAATGTATTCTGAATAACTTCACGTAAAGCTTTAATAATGCATAAAATCAAAATTAGCTTGAATTTCGTATGCAGCTGGCCAAGCAGCAGTCGCCGAAAATGAAAGCGCCCGAAGTCATACGTGATCATATGCAGCAGGTGTGAAAGTTTTAATATTCCGTTAGTACCTATTATATAAATATTTTTTGCCATTACGCTTCATTTATGGAGTGAAAAATTTTAATATTACACAGTTATCCTTTAAAACATTTATTTATTCTAAAAGTCAAATAACAATCATCCAACAGCATTAATTTTCAAAAAACGAATCGACATTCATCCTGATTAGAATTACGATAGCACAATGCAGACTTTACAAGCGCGAATTGTAAGCCAAACTGAAACTGGCAGGTGTTCGATCGAGCTTCAATAATCCGAAATCAGCCGCGAGCAATAAAACGCGCGCTCGCGCGCGAATTCAAAACAATGCCTCTCTAAATCAAATTCCCTCCCGCCTTAAATCCTCAACATGCTCGCTCGCTTTCGTCGAGCGCTGAAATTTATCTCGTGAAATCCCGCATTACCAAGCTAACAGCCATCCAAAACACCTGACCCGCAAGCGGCCACGTCGTAACTCTGCTCTCTCCCAACGCAATTCCACTCGTTCTCTCTCCCTCTCCCTCTTTTCCTCTCACTCCGTCTATCTGGTATAATCACCCCAGCTAGCATAATTCTCGAATAAGGTATATATAAGACGGCACAACGGACGCACGCCTCGGCCATTACAGCGTGCCGGCACTTCAATTACGCAGTGCGCTGAGCGGCTTTGATTCGGCAGTGCGAAGACGTGCGCGCGCGTGCTCCATTAATCGAAAGCGCACTTGGCAGCTGCTGCTGCTGCTGCTGCCTTTGTTCCTGTAGTTCTGGTCGTTATTATGCGCTTAGCGTTACGAGGCGTTCTTATACCGTGGCCGGGACGGTGACGGATATTAAGCCTCGCTCGTCGAGGAAAATCAAGCAAAAATTTTGCGGAGGTCGCGAAAGGGAAGCTTATTAGTGAGGGTTTTTAGCGTGGGAGTTTGTTGGGAGGTGATTAGGTAGGATAGGTAGACTGGTGAGTTTTTTATGAAGGTTTTGGTTTATTTATGTGTATAGGAGAAGGGTATTATTCTACGAAATTGATGTTAAGCTCTTTATGAATTGTCGAAGCTTTTAGGATTATTATTTGAAATGGTAAGCTAATTTTTATTTTTAAGATTATGATATTCTCAAAAAAAATTATTGCGTAAATAATATATACCGAAAAATTTTATAAAAAACTAGATACAAGGAATAAATTAAATAAAAAATGTTTTAATAAAGTACAGGAAAAAATAGTAAGAAAAGAGCTAAGTAATGAGATTTTACATGTTTACATAGTGTTGAAATAATTATGAACTGTAATCTCTTGTCTAACATTTAATTAATTAATATTTTTTAATCTATATTATGCTGATATTGACATTCATTAAATTTTAAGTAAAATATTTTAAAAACATTACCGGTTATATTATCTTTACAATTTGATATGTCGTATTAAATTGTAAATGTTCAGTTGCTACAGAGAACA
>JAPYZA010001371.1:0-34973 GCA_030522685.1 Eupelmus azureus | reverse complement strand
CAGCCTGGGATATCGGGGTCGCGCGCTGGTGAATTTTTCATTCGCGACGCCGAGGAAATTCGCCCGATTGGCCGGCGGCCAGAGCGTATAAGATATTCCATTCAGCTCTCCTGGCCACGGCGACATCGTAAAGCCGTTAGACGAGCGAGAGCGCGCTTGTCGCGCGCGAACGAGCCTCAATTAAAAACCACTCTGCGACGCGGCCGCGAGAGAGAGAGAGGGAGAGTTTGGCTGTACGTGTACGTGTGGGTGAGTGTGATTCGAGAGCAGTTTTCAGCGATTTAATGCAAGCTAAGCGAGAATTGGGAGGGTTGTTGGTTGAAATGGGGGTTATGGTGTGTGGTTGAAAATGTTTTTGGGAGGTTTTGTAGATGAGGTAAGGTGTGAAGGGGTGCGTATGGTTTATGGCTTGGGTTATTAATCGCCGTTAACAGCAGTTTTTTAAACATCTTAGGTTGAATTTGATAATAATTACTCTATAATCTATAACATTGTTATAGTTATGTTGCTGTAATATTTATAAAATATCGCTCGGACAAATAATTGTTGCAATGTTGCTACAATGTTCACGCTAATTATTTCTACGTTATTGTTTATCCATCTTTAGCGGTTATCTACTTAAAACAAGAATGAAATTCTCGTTATTAGACAGACTTGTGCTCAACAATAAACGTTCACAATTTTCAATTTTTAAAGTATAGCCTCGAGAGTGCAGGTGTATTGTGAATGAAGAGAAATTCGAATCAATTATTCATTCACCAATTTGCAGTAATAATAGCTCTTCTAATCAAGCAGAACAACAAATCTAATTCTATTTCATAAAATATTCCTCTCAACATGAGTAATCGATGTATCGCTCGCTAATCAATTCCTGAACCGCTTGAAATGCCTTTGTAATTACGTTAGCCTTCGGTGTGTAAAGCCTACAGAGACTCCGACGCAACGCACACATAAATTGTTTAGCAGTGGGAATTAATCTTGGGCTAGCGATTCCAGAAGTAAAAGGGCCGTTTTGTATTTATAAAACGAAGTGAACGCTGGAAAAAAATGATCTTACAGCGAGAAAACAGTCGACGCGTGGTTTGGTACGAGTTTAAAGCCAAGTCGTTGGAAAAATTCATTGAGCGTCAGTTCGAAATAAATGGATCGTACAGATGAAAGCGCTAAAGCGATGGTGTTTTCGCGAACTAGCTATTTCAAACCAAGGAGATATTCACTTTGAAAAAGTGCTAAATACGTTTGTAGATTTCAAATGATTTCTTATAAGAAATTTAAAGTTAATTTCTTTTAGCTAAATTCAAAATTTGGGTTTACAAATAAAAAACTTTAATTTATTTGACTGTACAGTTAAATAATTGAATATCTATAACGAATAGATTCCTAACAGGATTTGTCTCCTCTGTATAAAATTATTTAGTTTTATTAGTATAAAATATTTTAAGATTTCGACCAAAAATTTATCTTTTGCATTGTATTATATATTAATACATGATCAATTTTTTTAATAAATAATACAATATTTTACTTTTGTGTATAGTGATAACTTGATTGTTCAACCTAGAATTAAAAAAAAAATTAAATTAACTTAAAATTTAATAGCAAAACCTTGATAAATAAATTTATTATAAACCATTTAACATTAAATTTAAAAATTATTCCATAGGCAGATAATAAACGAATCTATTAATATAATAAGATATATGTACGTGTTTGTTCATATACTAAGTAAAAATTATTAGTAAAATTATTAGTCTTTTTATTCGTAGTACTGGGTCGTAAAAACGTATGACACAATATAAATGTGATTCAAGCGTAATAATAAGAGCACTAGACGCGTAGTGCCTTAGCATATAGTGGGTACATATAGAAGGGAAAGGAACTTGGGATATATAATGTTATCACTATTACGAGATAAGAGGAGTCTTATTTTCTTTTTGACCACCTAACTACGAGGCTCAACCGATTCGCTCGTATTTGCCTTATTTATAACCTTTGTTATTAATCTAATAACATTATTATAAATTGAACATCTTTTTAAATAAATTCATTTGTTTTCAGATATTCAAAAAAATTTATATCGTTTTCTCATTAATTTTATGATTTAGGTTTCGTGGTTTCATAGACTAAAAAAAGAAATACCAACATGTATTTACCTTTTCGTTACATTTTTGCATGATGGACCTAATTATGTAGTAAATATAAAAATAAGTCTTTATAAACAATCGACTGGCTATGAAATGGCTATTAAGTAGAATCATATTTTCTACCAGGGTGCAGATATTTTTATACAGTTTTTAAACTACTATTTGTCCGATTCAAATAAATAGCAATGTATCTTTAATTAATATCTAGTTAAATTAATTTATTTTAAAACCCTCTCCATTAATCACTATTTACACTTGCTAGTGAATAAATAACGACTTTTATTTAATTGAATAAGTTCAGAAACTCTGATGTAATTTTACGCCAGTATGATTTTATTATGCTCTTACCGTAAGCATTCAAAAAATTTAATTTCGATATAACTACGAAAATAGAAACGTGCGAGCACGATGATTCAATTCAAAGAGTTCAGTCATTCCTATTCATTTAAATTACGTTTTCACTCAACGTATATACGCTACGGAATGTAACGCGTCATTTAATTCTTAAAAAATTAGGTTCCTTTTCTTCTAATTGAGCAGTGCCGCAAGAGAATCGCGTGCCTCGAGTTTTATAGGGCCGAACTTATTTCTGCTTCCGAAAACAGAAGCTTAATCATATTTGCGATACGTTTATTTTAATGTCATGGTTTCCCGACTAACAACCATATTCCTAATTTATGCTTTATTAATAAAATATCATTATACCGTGAATCAAATCTCTCGTTCTCAAGATCAATAGAAATAAAGTTTTTTCAGTTCCGTTAACTTTTACGTCCAATGCTTAGAGATCGAATAAAACTCAATGTATATATAACTTAAGCTTCGTTACAAGTATCGCATTACAGGATAAACGAAACGATTTTTATCGTCGCGCTGTACTTCTTTACAAAAAGGCTCGCCGTAATAAAGTATCGAAACAAAAGCAAACTTTCCTTTTTTAACGTCAGCGCAACTAAAGGAAACTGCGCTTATCGTTTTTACAGAATAAAGCAGCGGCACGAAACAAAAGTTTCCTCTTGTTCTCGATAACACCGCAAAACGAAACTTTTATCATACTCAAGATCCCGCTATTTCATCATCGAAACATCCCGCCCGTACTTCCAACGCTCAAAGAACTTTTCGATTTCTAAACTATAACTCTTCGAAACCACCATTCCCAAAGCATTCGAGGCAGTCTAGCCTCGTCAGAGCCAACCCTTCATTTTCCCTGTCTTCCCTGTCATCCAGTTGAGCGATGCGTGTACGACGACCTCTCAGGCTTTTCTGCCCTCCCGCGGCTGCTGACTATAGCGCCGAGGCAAGGTGCGTTCCAACAGGTAGTTGTTGCTTTTTTTTATACACACACACACTCGTGCGCGGGCGGCTTTCGTGTCGCGCCCGCGCGTTACACCCCCGACGCTGTACTCGCAGCTTTTTATCGTCGACTTGATAAACTGCCGACGTGAGTGTACTGGGAGAATTAATTCTTTGCGTGGGAGGTTTTTGGATTGGATGAGTGGAATTATGTTGATGAGCTGTGTTGGTGTGGAAGAAGAGGTAGGTTTTAATTGAGGTTTAGGATGTGTTTTAATGTTTGATGGTTTCTGAATGAATGTTCGTCGGCAGGGCGATCCTAGATTTTATCGATCTCGTGCTACATTTTTTTTACTTTCGTTGAAGTTGTATGCGATGAGTTTATTTTACTGTGAAATTTTACTGGAAAATAGTGAAATTTCCCAACGGACGAGTTAATTTAATAAACTTACAACTGTTTTACATTTAAAGCACAGGTGTACGGTCGTCAAGAAAGTACACGAAGCATTTAACTTCAATTACAAACATAACAAAATTCAGTACAAAACTTCAAGAATTTCAAATTTTTTACATCAAATATTTGTCCCTAAACTAAGCGAAGGTCATCGCTCACCAAGGTCACCCACTCTGCGTCCCCCGCATACAAACAGAGCGAAACCTACCCTCGCAGTAGAAAGAGTTGAGTACGGCAAGACGATAAAGCGTATACACCCTCGTCCCTTCCGTCATTAAATCTCCTCGGTCCAACCTTATCCCTCACCCGACCCCACACCAATCCCCCTCCAAATCGACGATACGACATCACCGCTCTAAAATTCATCCTTCTCCCCGCGACCTCCAGCAGCGCTTACCCTCGTATAACCCTCCGAGCGCGAAATTTCATCCCAATTAGAGCCGATCCCCAACAAACGCACACATCTCTCCTAAACCATCTCTCGCGCATAAGCGCGTAAAAGGCGCGTGCGCGACTCTTTGCACGAGCGCGAGTTAAGGACACTCTCAATTATCGGGCCGTCCTTAATTGCGCGTGCGAGCCGCCTGAAAAAGGAAACGCCGTGCACGCGCGCCCCGGGGGAATATCTTCGCGCATCAGGGGCGTGCCGACGCGCTGGTATATATATATACGCTCTCCTTTTTTTTCTCTCCTTTCATCTCTCCGGCCTTTATACGAGAGGCCGGCTCTTCTTTGAAGTGTGCACGGCGCGCGCGGCTGATTTTTTTCCGAGCGCCGCGCGCAGTTTATTGGATAGGTTCGATGAAAGTCCCTCGGCGTTGAGATATCTCCGTGATATTCCGCGAGAGAGAGCGAGTTATTACGCTGGCGCGGGTGTATACTTTTTGAAAGAGCCTGTTAATTTGATGGGCGAACGAGCGGGAAAACAAACGCCAGCGATTTTACGATCGAGGCGCGCTTTTTCCTCGAGGGCCTCGCTCATATCCGCCGTTCCTTTGAAGTCGCGCACCGGCTCATTTTTTTTTCCCCTCGGTAATGAGTTATATATCTCTTTGCGGCTCGGGCTGCAATGGCTCGCTCCTTCAACGCTGACAATAAATTAGCTCGGTAATCGAGAGCCCGGACTTCAATATAGCGTTCCCCTTTACATTAAAACCACGTCCTCGTGCGCTACACCCCCGCAGCATCGCCAATACCCTAGAGAGATTCTGCATCCAGAGGCGACACTTGCCTATCTGCATCGCAGAGTATATCGCCAATGCCCACAGAGAGATAGCACGAGAGAGAGAGAGACAAGAGGGGGTGCCGCCCGTCGTTCAAGGTCGATCCTGTGTCAGGTTCTGTGTGTGCGCTCTGGAGCTTGCGCGGCGTCGTCGCCATGACGACGTTCAGCTACCGTCGCAACGGACCGCTACTCGACCATGTTATACATATATATATATATAAATGTATATGTGTGTGTATTTGTGTGTATATATATACATGTCTTTATAAATATATTTGTAGTGGCCTTCCACGTGCGAAAGAGTGTTGGAATTAGCGTCGGCCGGATTTAAGACGAGAGAGGGAGAAAGGATGATACGAGGATGGCCTAGGATTGGTCGCGCGTAGATCGCGAGATGTAAAGTCGACGGCACTGGATCGTTTTTTTCACCCGTCGGGGGAAGTTGATACCGGGACGTTCGATCCGAGGGGTGATAAGTCGCGAGAGCTCGGTCGAGGTTTGTCGGGGTGATTTTGGGACGTGAATAAGGAAGCTTCGAAAAGGGTACGGAGTGATTAATGAATTTTATGCGGCTGGAGGAATGGCAATTTTTAAGCGTTATAAATGCACGACGTTGGGCTTAATTATTTTTTTTTTGCGAGTATCATTTAATATAAAGCCGGTAGACGGAAATTGCCGGTTGCGGGTGATTCTGTAGCATGATGGCCCATAAAGTTACGGGAGGTTTTTTTTTATATATATAAAGAGTGTTTTTTCAATCAAATAAAAGGCGAATATTTATACAAACCGTGGCCGTATGATGTCCATGACTCGCTTCAGTTACCGTAAATAGACGTTATTGAAGCGAGGAAAAAAATAATTTATCAAAAGGTGAAAAAGTTTTTTTTTTCAGACTGTTTGATCTGGAAAGTGTTTTATACCGTGTTTTTTTCATCGCACAAATAAAAATAACTTCATAAAAGAGCGCGTTCATATATTTTTTTCGCCATTACGTTTGCAAAGCAGACACGGACGCGTGCTTCAACGAGAGACATTTTTTTCACTCCCTCTCGTTTGCCGTTTTGCTCTTGACGTCCCGTTATTCACGCTTCAGTTTTGAAATTTCAATTTTTAATCACCGACACAGCTCAGTTTTACAAAAAGCGAAATGACATTTTAACGAATGGTTTGTATGAAAATTCAGTGCGAGTTTGCGCTACTTGCGTTTTTAACATTTATGGTACATTCCATTATTGTGGGACAAAAGTTTTGAGTGTTCCTATACGCGATAAAAAAGGGAACGTCCTGAAACGTGAGTTTTGAGAGTATGCCGCTGTGCGTGCGTCGATATTCTTTAAACACGCACCGCTTGTATTAAGAGCTACAGTTTTTCTGATGTTTACAAGAAAATGTATAATAAATTTGAGTGTAATTAGTCTTTTACTCTTAGATATAACCTCTAAATAACGTTGCTTGTAAGAGTTTTTGTAAGTAGAAATTTTTTGTGCTATTCTTGCTAATTTAATTTAAAAAATTTATTTGAATGAGAAACTACGTTTGAGATTTTTAGTTATTATACTTATTGATTCTTTAGTGTACTCCCAAGAAATATCTAAATTCTAATTTATTTATAATTTATAAATTTTAATCCTAATTTTGGTGAAGCTAGGCTTCTGAAATTTTATTTGTTATATATATATAATAATAGTACCTTTTACGTTCCCTAAAAATTTAAAGAAATATAAAAGTTATTGACGTGCACGCTCCAGAATACTCCCAAATTTGCATTTTAGAAAGTTTCGTTTTTCAGCGTTTAACGGAACGCTTACAAGTTTAGTCTTACAATACATTGTTAGTATTATCACAGTTACATCCCTGGTAGAAAGTTTCCCCAATTTTTGACCAGCGGTTGGCCAACCGTGAAGAATTAGACATCCACTAGCCTATTTTTAAAGACTTGGCCAATTTGATTGTGGAAATTTCTACCAGGGATCTACTTCTTACATTAAATTTCATTTAAACCTATCAAAACCATTAAACCAGTTATCAAACATCAATCAATACCTAATATAATTCGAACAGCAACAACACTAAAATCCAAAACCACCCAACCACACCATCAACAAACCCAACCAGCACTCTCCCAACACTCCTCAATCCAGCAGCATAAAAACGTCAAGAAATATCCATACAGAATCCAACTCGCGGCCTCGCATCGATCGCCTTATAAGCGCCTCGTCCTCGGCGCCTATATCCCTTATACGTCTATCCACATGCATTCGCGCGAAGATCCGTTCTCTCTCGTTGGCACAACAGTAGAAAACCACCTGCGCGCATATATATCGATATACCTTCACAGGCGCCTTATTCTATTCTCTCCATCGCGCGCTGGCGTGCGGTTATATATAAACCGCGCGAGATGCACGCGCGGACTCGATACGTCACGGCGCGGCTCTCGTGACGATGCGCGCCGTCATTGTCTGAGCGAGTAGGACGAGAGGCGTGCTTTTGCTCGCGGGTATCGGCGGAATAATTTGATTGAGTTTTCCTCGATGTCGATGTAAAGGGAAAATGTGTTGGGCGAATCAGTGGCGCCTGACACGCGGGACTCGGTGCTGCATCTCGAATTATGTGGGATGTGACTTGCGGGTGGGACAATGAATAGGTGGGTTCGTTTGTTCTTGCTTTTACGCTCGACGAGTGACGGATTCGATGTGAAAAGTGTGAGTGCGTTCTAAGAGAGAGTGTACTTTGCTTCTGTGGTGTATAGAGTAGATGTATTTTTTAAGATTCATTTATTTTTTTAATAATTATTACTAGATGAAAAAGTTTGTAAAAAACAAAGTGCACTAAATGCAAGCCCAGCTGAAAGCAAAACACACACATACACACACACACTCGCTCGCATATCGAATGTATACATTTTCTCTGGCTCGCGCAAAAGCACATGCAAAAGCAAAAAGAGCAAAGAGATAGAGCGGGGAGGGGGGCGAAAGCGAGAAGTGCCGGTTCAAGGGACTCATTTATAGAAGACGGCGATGAGGAAAAGACCCCTTAAATCACGGCACACTGACGCGTGCCAAGTGCACGTCGTTGACTGACGCAAATGCGGCGCCCGCTCGTTCTTTCTCTTCTTCATCCCGCGCGTGTTGTGCTCGCTCTTCTGTCTCTCTTTCTCACTCTTCGTATAATCGCAGCGCGTATCGCGCGCGTTGGCTTTTTGCTTGCCGCCTCGCGACTCTCCGTTTTGGTTATTGCCACGCTCCGCCGCGCCCTGTCTGCGTGCACGCGAAAATTTATCTCTCTTTCTCTTGAGCTAGAATTTTTTAATATTTGACGTAGAGGGAGCGGAGCTATTTCGTTTCGCGCTCGAAGCGGAGTTTATTAAGCGTCAGGGCCGGGAAATTGTTTGATGTTGCTTTGGCCTTGAGGTGCTCTACTCTGGGGAAAATATTGTTAAAATAATGAAAATTGAAAATACGGAAATGATTTTTGAATAATTTTTTTATGAATGAAAAGTAGAATTAAATGAAAATAATGCAATTGGTATATTCTAAAACGTATTTAATTTTAATACTTTTTTAAAAAATTTTTTATGACAAATTTATTTGTATTTTATTCTTAGCCCGTTTAATCTTCAACTGCCTCGAAGCATAGCAATCGTATGATATAGTCAACTTATAAAAAATTAATGGCGATATTATTGAAGTATTATTATTGCCAGAAAAACTTTGTCTGTGACTGACTTTAAAAAACGCATTGATTGTACTGACAAGAGTAGCTAAGATGACATTTGAAATTTCAAACATGAAGTTCACCATATTCAATAATTTACTTAAATTGCAATATTGTTCATGAAAATGGCAAACTCATTACAGTTATTCTCATCACTACAGTCCCGTTTATAGTAGAAATTCACTACTTTATTGTGAATTTTCATTATTTTTTAGTTCAGAATGCTCCACTAAAGAGTAAAAAGTGAGAATTCCCACTATTTAAAATTTACAGAGAGTTTTCAACTGCGAGAAAAATAATGAAAATATTACAAAAAAATTGTAATACAAGATCTGATTGCCCTTTTTTCAAACATTGCTAACATGGAAATCTTAAAGTTTGAAATGAAACATTATAATTTCTTTAACAAAGTGTCGTATAATTTTTTAATTCAACTTGTAGATTTTAAGGAACACGAGAAGAATATGGCATGTTCTTCTCCGTATTACAAATTTTACCATTGAAATTGGTAAAAATTCTCGGTCGAAAATATATTAAATTCAATTTCTTATCTCATGTGCTCAATAAAATCGATAATAAAGGTATGTTATACGTATATATTTACTTTAAAAGCCATCCATTTTTCACATAAAATTTTCCTTAAAACATCAATAAATTTTTGTTTTCGAACTATGTAAAATACTAAAAATTTTACTATCGCGAATGATAAAAATTCTCATTCGATCCCTTCCAAACTTTACCAAACAGCAAATTTCCATCACACTCAGCAAAAGCGACGGCAATAATTGTAAAAACCCGACCGTATCTCCAGTTACGAGCCAATCCAGTCATTTTTCACAATTCCTCCTCTAACTGTACATTCACCCCAACATCCCGTCATACAAACTCCCCCCATAAACGTGCATAACCATAAAAGCCAGCGACTCACCTATCCAAAACCCATCGCGGATAACCATCTTAACGTCATCTCGGCGCGCGTCACGCGGGAAGTATAAAGAGAGCCGTCATCGCCGCCGAGAATCATCCGTGTTCGCGAAACGACGGCAGCTGGCGCCGGGCCAATATAGCCGCTTCGCGGAATAATGAGGCGCATAATTAAATACTGCAGTGCGCGGGGAGAGGGCCGGGACTTGCGCGCTAATTGCGATCGCTCGCTCGCTGAGCAGTCGGCGAAAATCGACGCTGGGGGAAGTTGGCGTATCAGCGGAGCTGGTATAGCGGAAGGCTCGGCGGATCTGATTATTGAAATGTCGCGGGGGGAATGAGAGTTGAGCGAATGCTTTCAAGATGATGGGTCGGGTTGTTGGGTGTTGCGATATTTTGTGGTAATTGTATTGAGGGAATGTATTTGGGGAAATGCATGGGGTAGATAGTTTGATTTGAGAGGATGATGACAGTGTATTAGTTCCATAGAAATATTTTTCATAGTTACTGTATATTATTTTCTTCAGTTTATCGTTTGTTTATTTTTAGCACTAATTTTGGAATAGATGTAAAATACAAGCCGGAAGTTATATTATCGTGCATTAGACAGCTAAATTGAAATTGACTATGCGATAACGGGACAACAACAGGGTTCTGACGTTGATATAAATAAAGCTATTTTAAAGTGATCAATTTTTCAATTTACACTTTCAAAATACAATACACCTCCACAATCGATGGTAAACAATCGACAGGAGCTTTTCATTACACGAACCCTATATTACAGCGCGTCGGCTTTGTCTTCTTTGAAAGAAACCTTCATTGTCGAAACGCCCATTGATTTTTCTTTACACACTGTTCAATAAAAATTTTAGCGGGGGCGTCTGTGTGTGTCGCGGACTTGGAAATTATGTGTAGTCACGCGGCATTGCATTGTCAGGGGCGCTGATGTGACAAAGGCGCGGAGACGCCAGCGGCAAATGGGAATTTTAACGAGGTAAGGGTACACGGACGAGCTTTCGCCAAAATTGAGGAAATTTCGTGGAGCTGGGCTAGCTCGGGCCTTTCATTGTCACTGTAACTCGTTAATTTTTCGCGCGCTTTTCACGAGTATACGCTCGCATTTACCTTTGGTAAATTAATAAATTTTGTTATTTAAATGTTTATTTTTCAGATTAAATTTTTCGACGTTATTTTAAAACGTTTAGAATGTATAAACTTCTTATTATACGTACAAAGCTTAATTATAATTATCAGTTTCAACGAATTTCCAATGAAATAATGTTATTTCCAACTTTATCAGTGCAGAAAAAGGTAAAATGCATTACTATATGTAATCGATAATCCACGTAATCAGGTTATAAGTGACACGTTAATAAGTCAAGTTAATTGGTACTGACACGCGCAAATCCATGCTTGATGAGTCCATTAATCCATTTAAAAAGATTGAATTTTGTCTTCCCGTTTACTTGTAGAACGCGCTTGATTATATTTTAGCAACACTTCCCAGTCTCTTTAACGTAAACAATCGCGAAAAAATAAAACACACTATTAAAACCGTCGCTTTCAAGTTACATGGTTAAACATTAAGGAAAACTCAATACCACTCGCGCTTCCAGATTATCGGTATCAGCTTTATAGAAAGACAGACAAGATCTTTACTTCGTAACAAAGCCTGATTGTACCGCTTAGAACTGAGAGGTTCGTTAAAGCAGCTGAAGCTTTCGGAACGATCAATCCCAGCCTTTTATTGAAGTTACACGCACTTAAGCGGAGCCAGAGCCGGCGCGGCTGAAGCGCCAAGTACTTCGATTACTTTGCTAAGTTGTTTTCTTCTTGAGCTGGGCGCTTGCGCGCGCACGCGCGTGTTACTGTTTACGTTATGTAAATGCAACTTGGGCGTTTACAGATCCCGTTTGACTTTTATTCCCCTGCGCAATTGAAGTTTTACCTCTCTTTCTTTACGGCCTTTCTTCCGGGAACGAGTAAAAATTCCGAGTTATACATTCGAGAAAGGCCAGTTTAGATTATGCAGCTGATTTCCACGGGTAATAAATCGCGTTTTCTACCAACTTTATAATCGCCGACTTCAATCTCGTCAATTTTCCGTAACATTAATCAACGGCGCCTCTCACAGCCTAACCCTCTCCAAAAAAGAGCAGGAAAAACACAAGAGCCACTCTCAAATCAACAGATAGCTCATCGGCCCCCGTATCCCAAACTGCAACGTCCTCGCACGTACATCCCTCGTAAAGTCCGCCCCCGAAATAACCTCGCGGTTCTCGCTAACCAAGCGCAGCGGCGGCGGACGCTAAATCTCCGATTCCGCACCTAACGGCGGCGCGCTCTTTTACGCGCCACTTTTCGCTTTCGCGAGCTTTTGTGCAGGCAAGTCCACAGCGCCGGAAGGGCGTCAAGACTACGCGGATCGTAAAATCTATTCCGGCTCGCGCGCGCGCGCTCTGTGTATGTGCGGTTTTTACTGCGGCGCAGCTGCGCCGCCGTCCGCTGTGGCTATGAGGTATTTATTTACGACTGCACTCCGTTCGAGGATTTAATATATCGCGAGCGAGCTGGGTTGAAGGGGTGGTGAGAAATGCGTTATCGACTTCAGGGAGGGTGTGAGGTGATGTGGTGCGTGGAAGCTTGGTGAGAGGGATTAGTAGAGTGGGATTTTTGGAGGAGTGTTGGGTGCAGTTTGTTTTTTTCTGTTGATTCGTTTTTTGGTATTTGTTGGGTTTTAGGACAAAATAGTTGGATAGATAGAGAGGGATGATTTTTATTTTATTTTGTTTTTTATTTTATTTTTTTTAGTACAAGGTGATACATCATTTATAACAAAAAAAACTACGTTGTAAAGTCAGAGTGTTACTGTCTCGGCTAAAGTACAAATGTTTTATCTCGAGTTTTTTTGTAAACTTTTTACACGACCCGCTCGTTACACATTTTTTGTCCCGCTTTTTATTGCAGTACTGACTGCAGTTTTATGTAAATTTTTTATTTGACTTTTTGAAATAAGATGACGCTTGATAAAAAAACTATTTAGTTTATGAAGAAAAATTAACTAAATAAATTTTGAACTTTGAATCTTCTCAGTACAGCTAAATTCGTGTAATATAACTGTAATTGTTTTTTTATGTTTTAGGTGAGTCGTCAAAGCAGCCAATTTATCGGATTTATTTCAACAGCGTAGGTAAAGTATTTTGATAAAATACTGTATTAAGAAAAATGTCTCCATTATCCTAAATTAAACTATTTTCCTATTCTGGGCATTGTGGTTAAAATGAAAACTCATTTCTTCTCTAGAAAGAATAATCCAAAACAATTAGTCATATTAAAATCTACTTTTCCAAATCCAGCCATAACCTAATCTTCCATCTTTCAATCCCCACTCAAAACCCCCCTAATCAATTTCGCGCTCACCGCGTCCACGACCCCACCTCAACAAACCTTCTTACACCTCGCTCATCCCACCCAAAACCAACAACGCCTCTCCGCGGCCAATCACCGCTCCCCGAACCCCTATGAAATTCCGCTTATATTAGCCATTTCCCGAGATCTTCGGCAGAACGCGCGCTTATATGTGTATGCATGAGTCCGCCGAGTGGTGCGACCGCATATCTTCGGCTCGGCGCGCGTTGACCTGCAAGTAGTAACAGCCAAGTTGATCAGACCCGGCGAGAGGGGATGGCTTAATCCCGGCTGGAGTGATGGCTCTGTTGGCGAAAACGACGGGACGCGTGGGTTTAAGGCCGCGACGTGCGAGGCTTGAGGAATTGCGGCTAACGATCGATTTTGAAAGACGGTGGAAACTGTAGGGTTTCAATTGGGATTGGAGGTTTTATTGGGAGGGATTGGATTGAGGTGCTTTGTGATATCTTTATGAGAACTGGTTTAGAGTTCGTTTGGTAAATAGGAGTTTTTAATAATGTATGCAACATTTTAATTATATGTACGTTTTAGGAATATTTACTAAAGTTTTAATTATTTTGCTAAACTTTTAGTAAAATTTACTATGTTTTAGTAAAAATTCCTGAAAAGTTTTGTAGTTTTTTGGATTTTTACGGTCAGTTTAGTATGTTTTCTGAAAAATTATACAATCGCCAATTTTTTCAATACTAAATACAAGCTATTAAACCTATAGCTTTAATTAGAGAAACAGCCATTAGCAAGGCGAATTAATTACTTCCAGATGATCGATCAAAAGATCGGCAAACACAGAAACTACGCGAAAAATTCATACTTACCTTCATAAATAAAAATCCTTCAACCCATCCACAATTTTCCCCAAAAAAAAACACCACAAACCCCATCCCCTTCCTCTCAACTACATCTCTCAACCTCGCGATATCGACGCCTCGCCAAAGGATTAACCTCCCGCGTATACGCCTATCTTGCCGACGACAATAGCCTTGATGCGCCCAGGGATAGATGCTTTCACGTTAATTATACGCGCATTTGGATTAATGAGGGGACCGGCCGGCCGCGCCAATTCCGCGCCATCGATTTTCGGATTTCCCAGAGACAGAAGCGCCGCGAGGAGGGGATTATCCGAATGAATAACTTAGGCGACAATGATCTCTGCGGCCGGCTGATGCGGATGAATTTTGAATCGGCCCAGTCACTTTGTTTTGGACGCTAGATTTTATCGGATTAGCCCGTAGCTGGCAAGTGGGCCGGTATTTTTAATTTACGACGAAATTTTCGGAGCTACACGGAGGGCTGGCGCGAGGGTTATTTATAGGCCGCTGTTTGAAATGGGTGATTAATCGCCGGGGATTAGCTTGGCTTTTTTTAGTAATGGCTGGGCGAATAAATCATTGCGCGAAGTGTGTGCGCATCGCCGGCTAAATGGATTTTGATAATTTGTAATTTGATAATTTTAGTTGGCGTGTTTATCGAGGTATTATGTAATTAATTGTACGGATCAATTACGTGCGTGCGCTTTATTTCAAATACCCACTAATTTAATTATAATAACAACGAACATCTATTTAAACGTATAAAAGACATTTTAATAAGCTGAAAAATTGCCGAAAGCCCGAGATTAAACAGCAACATTTTACAAAGCTCTACGCTTTTTACAACCCGACACACGTTCTCGCGCATGTTTTACTTTGCAAACGGCCTCTCGGCGCTGTTTCGAATCCGCGCTTGGAAAACTCCCTGCGAATTCCTGCGACAAACGCGGCTCCAGATTTTTTTTCTCCCCTCGTACACGTAGCCACACACAGAGCGCGCATAAACAAGAATTCGAAAATTATTCAAACAGCTGGTCTCTCTGCGGGAATGTCAAAGAGCGCGCGGCTACAACAAACGCGAACTTTAAAAGCATTTTCCTTCTTAACCCCGATTTGTACAAGAGGGGGTCGGCTTCTTGCTTACTACTATACCGTACCTTGGCGAAGTTGCTCTTTGTTAAATTTTTATTCGATTCGCGTTTCTCCAGCGCGTCAAAGGCTCCTTTTTCCACTCAGAGTTTCAGAATACGCGTACTTTTTCCCGGCCAATTTTCGAATGTTAGTTAATTCGAGATCGCGCGCAAATACAGCCCCGGCCCTCGCGCGGGCGCATCAAAGTAGAGCCGACAGTTTCTCGGCTCTTAGGCTCCTTTTCTTGAAGGGGCCCTTCTGACGCTGCGTGAAATTTTAAACACCTGTACTTTGCGAAAGTAGTCGTTACCCGGCAGCGAGAGGACCCATTAAGACGAACTATACGGCTCCTTGAATTTGTTATTTCATACTAAAAACTAGCTAGCGCATAAAAGGACAGTATGGAAGCGGCGTATAAGTAGACGTTTTTCCCTTTCGATACGCGCAATGTACACGTGACAATCGAATCGACTGTCCGAGCGGAAAAATTGACCGCTCAAAGGCTAGCCGTCTACGGCGGAGGGGGGGGGGGCGTTAAACAAGCTCGCTGTTTAGCGGCGGTGTAAAGCGAGGCGCGGATATAATGACGGATAGCCATGTGAATCGACGTCGCGTGACGTCAGCGAGCACGTTCTCTTTGATCGACTGTAACTGATGCTATTAATAAGTAAAAATCGCTCAAGCCATGTGTGAGCAGTGTAGTTCAAGCTTAATTCGATCGACCGCGAGATACACACGTGCGCACACTGACAGAAGAATCTTTGAAAAAATTACAATAATAGGCAGTACAGCTGTCTCACAGTGGAAAAATCGAGAAAATTTTTTCAACTCTTATAGTAAAATTTACTGTAAAGTATAATTTTTTAGCTTTAATACTATCCCATACTGTAATTTATCCAGAAATTTTTCTCACAGCACACACGCGTACGCATGCACACACATACCCACACACACTCCCACACACGCACATATACACACATACACACACACATAATGCATATATATAAAGGAAAATTTGAATTTGTCATCGCTGGAAATTCACGTGATAGGAAGGCGCAATTTTGTCAGGGGAAAAAATGGTCTCAATCATTTTCAATTTTAAGCAGATTAGACTAATTTACGATCCCCAGAGTCTAAAGCGCCGAGTTACGTTAGGGCTGAGAAGCGTACGATATGACGCTCCATAAGATCGATGCGTGTTGCTCGGAGATGATTGACCCTCTACACGCAATTGTGTTTCTCTAGGGCTATCAAAGTTCGTGTTTGGGAGAATATTTTTGATTACCTAAAATGTAGATATAAATGTTAACAATAACTTAATACTTGAACTAAATATATTTCTTTTCATGAGTATAGCCATATATTTAGGAACATAAAAATTGAATACATTTAGAATCATAATTTTCAGTTCACATCAAAAATAACTAAAAATTTTAAATCTCTACAATGTTTGAACAAAAAATCTGAAAAGGTTAAAAAATGTTTTTGTTTTGAAGTGCGAGTATACTATAACAAAGGTAGAGCCCTATCTACTAGATACGGAATTTCGATAAAACTTTGAGAGGTGTTTTTTGATACCATAAAATGAAGTCCAGATACCTGCAGATAGTTTTAAAAGACTCTTGTTTTTAAGATAAAAACTATTATTTAACTGTTGTTATTTGCTGAATATTTCCTGTTTTCATGAACATTGTATTGATTATAAAGTTGCATGTAGTTATTACATAAAGTTAAACAATAAAACTCAATTAAAAAAGCTTTTCTTTCAATTAAAACATACGAATACAAAAATACATTTCAAAAAAATATATCAATGAAAAATAAAAGTAACTTCGAAATGAACGAATATTTTTTTTCATTTTTCATAAAATTTGAATGAAATAAAATTTTTATTTAAAATAAAAATAAAAAAATTCTTTTTATTTATTTATATATTTTCTTTGACTTTTATCTCGGTATCATAACTATACTTTCGAAGAAATTTCCTTAACCAAAATTATTGGCAAATTTTTTGTCATCAATAAAATATGTTTATTTTTAAATACATCAATGTGATTAATATTATAAGGTCATAGGGGAATGTAGATATTAGAATAGTACATTATACTTTTTGACTACAGAAATATCTCATTTCTAAATAGATTTTTATCTAATTAGACTATTAGAAAACACTATTCTTAATTTTCTATACACAAGAAATATTTGCAATATTACATGTATGGTTTCTTAATAGTTCAGCAACAATCATTCTTAACACAAAGAAAATATTTAAGCACTGCTTTTTTTAAGACCACGGACCACAATAAATATTTACTTTTCTCAATTTACGCTTCACTTTATCCGTGCAGAAATTACTCTAACGTATATAACGAAATTAGCGGGAAACAGAACCGGCTCAGAATCCACCAACATCAAACCGACCGCATCAAAAGTGAGAGCAATAAAAGAAAAAGGAAAAACCGTGTCACGCCGACAAAAATAAGCCCCGCGCGCGCGTAGAATGTGCGGAAAGGGCAAAAAGCGCGGAGCGAAAGGTAAAGTTGAAGTCGTCATCGCAGCGAGCAGCCCTATTTTTCTTTGTTCCGCTTCATCGTCGTTGCCGTCGTGCTTAACGAAGCGTCGCTGCGTTGGACGCAGGGACCTATGTTTGCTTGCCTCCTTCGCTTCTTCTTCCCCCGCTGCGAGATGCGTAGTCGTGTTCGTCTTCTCCCTTAGCGAGATATTATAGCGTCGGTTCTGGTATGTTGCGATTGTTAGTGGGATACTGTGTTATTTGTGTACTAGACTGATTTAAGACTTATTTAGAAACGGTGTATTTTCTTTTTGTTGATTTGAGAAAGCAAGGAACTCGTGTTTTATTATGGGATTCTGAAACATGAAATTGAACAGCTGCAGATGCTTCTCATTATTTTTAAGATACCGATGCCTTTTTCTTATACTTCAAATATAAAAACACCTGGTACGATCTTGATATGAACACGTCGACGTCTAATGCCAGAAGTTGATCCGCTTATTGTATTTTCGAGCTGAAAAGAAGAGAGCTATAAACCTCGAACAATGATTAAATAAAAAGATGGTATCAACAAATCTAATCCATCTACCGGGTTTACAGAAAACATGTATAAAAGAAGCACTACGTCATCTTTTGTCAGCGGATAGGTTTTATTTCACTATAAAACTTTTGACGCTCGCGGAGTCTCCATTTCAAAAGCTCTCTTTTACGCTTCGATTTTTATTAGAGGTAGGGAAGGTGGCAACTTCGCATTGCTGTGGAATATCAGCTTTCTACAATAAACAGTAAATTCTTATAAAGTCGCGGCCCGAAAATGCGTTGACTTTCAAAGACGGCGACTTTAATTAAAACCGCTATCTAACGTAATTAAAATAACTTCAAACTTACGGTGTAAACATTACGATATCATCCGAAAGTTTTTTCAAGCGCGTCAATTTTTTTCTCTCTCCTTTAGCACCATTCGTCGCGCCGGTGGGTCTCGCTTAATTGTCAACGAGGACGCGACACGAACCAGCGAAGAAAACAAGAGCTAAAAAAGCCGCTGACGATAAGGTGACGCGTTGATGGCTGCACGATAGCAACTCGTCAGTGCACTCAAAGCACTCATACACGCGCCTAACTTTCCATCAGACACTTTACTTTGAGTATACACGTTCTCGCTTCTACCTACGACAATATAAGAATGATGCAAAAGTCATTGGGATTCGCGAGCAGCAAAGCTCGTGAGGCTGTCTTTTTTTGAAGAGACGAAAGAGCTTGTATTTTTTATAAGTAAAATATTTACGGCAGCCTCCGGCTATTCTTGATGCGTTCTCCCATAAATTCTTTTATGGGTTAAAAAAAATATAACTGCTTTATGGTCGTCGTAAAGAGGAACGATCTAAAACAGATCACGCTTTTACGATGCGCGCCTTACAAGCAGACTATAATTTCATTATGCAACAGTTACTTAAACACTTCGCAGTGATATAGGTGGATGGCTCGCTTCTTTTTTAAATTGAATATTATTTTTCATTATACAATCTCGTTAAGCTTGATTCCTGTACTGTTCGAGTTTGCCTTTTAGCTTGTTAAAGTTAAGACGCAAAAAAATTTAATGAGATCGCGAAACTTTGATCGTAAGGATTCATGTTCAATTTCATTCGGATGCGACTAATATATTCATTCAATTTTTTCTCTTAATCATGCCTTTCATAACGGACTGCATAATCATTCTTAGTAGTATTTTGATCGAACTTTGAATTTTTTTTATTAAACCTTTTTTGAAAGGTGCGTTGAATAAATGTAATTATACGAAGAAAAACTTTAAAAAAAATAAGCCCGTCTTGGCGATCTGCCTACTTGAATAGATACATAATGAAAAGGAGTTGCCTACTTTACTCTTGAGAGAGTTAAGTTCCAGGATGAAAGTATACATATAACTTCAGTTTAATAATGTGCTTTCATCTATCTAACTGTCCAACTGCTTATGCAATCAATTTTAAAAGACTTCTATTAATTTAAAATAAGAAATACATATTCTCGGACTTTCTCTTTTGAAAAAATACATTTATGTTTTTTCCCCTTAATTCAATAAACAAGCAAGCAATTGAACATAAAAACCCACTCTCAATACATTCTGCGCGCAAACTCGGTTTAACGCAACTCTCAGGCCAAATTTACCAGAATAATACGCCGAAGCCCGAATAGCAGACCTTATACACACACTCCCTGCACAACAACCATGAACGAAAGAAACTTTTGGAAAGAGCCAGAAAAGAATCTAGCGGGACTCGAGCGCGCGCGTAATAGAATAATTTTTTAGTGCCCCCTTTTCGGTCGCGCGCAAACTCGACTTTGCCGACGGCTTCTCTGTACTGGAAAATCTCCCCCTTGGCCCCCCCTTAACTGTATGAAATTTTCGCCTCACGTACTCTCTGTCCTACGTACGGGCCAGCTTTTTGCGAAATCTTCCAGTTTCCGTCTAACCGTGTTTTCGTCCTCGCACATTTCGCGCGACGAATTGCCTTTTTTTCTTCGCGCACTCCAGAAGACGCATTTCTCACCGGACGAAAAGTGCTTCAAGTTTCCTGCCCACTTGGAAGGAATGGTTACTTTTTTGGTGAATCTTGAAAACAGAGTTTATTTTCAAGTCGTTTGTGGTAATTTTTAAACAATATTTTCTTTTTCAAAAGTTCGAATTGAATTCAACTGCAATTGCAAGTTTAATTTCAATTCACTTTGCCGATACGAATTTTCTAACGAAATGGTATGATTAATCCAATGATTATAAAAACTTACCGAATAATTGAATTAGCAGAGAAAATTGTATTTCCCATTACGTGATGACAATAAACATCGAAATTTGGTTTTAAGTTCGAATAAAAGAGCAGCGTCAGTTGAGTTTATTACTTTGTCAGGCCAGCAGACGTTATTATGCTTCGTGCAAACTCAAAAACAGATTTTAGTCTGGCTCGATAAAGCGGACAATAACGCACTGCACGCGTCAATGTGAAAAGCCATTATGTATAGTACGCTGTTAACGCAAAATTGACTTTTATCGTTCAAACGTACTTCAAACTCGGTTTTTACAGTCCAAAAAAAGTGAACTGAGTATAAGATACTTGCACATCGCCTGTTTTAAAAACTCGCTGAATTTATACCTTTATGATTCCCTTCATAATTTTTCCCTGATTAAAAAGAGAAGATGTGAATAAATGTACGTAATTTAAAAAGTTCAGATAAACAAATTCTCTCTTTTTCAGGACTAAAAAGTTTCAAAAAGAGAGCTATCTTTCACTCTAGGCTTATTTTTTTTTTAAAGTAAAAATTTTTAAAATTTATTTGTGTACCTTATTCAAAGTTTAGTTATTTTTTTTTATTTTTCCGCTAAAAAAATATTTATTTATATACTTCAAAGATCAAAAATCTGTTAAAATTTGTAATTACTTTCAAAAGTCTCTTCATTTTAAAGCATGCTGTTACAAAATTCTCATCATTGCATCATGAAGCTGCTGCTTTAAGAATTTAAGTAGCTCCCATTTAAGTTAGTACGCTTTCATCTTCAACATTTTAGCATCGATTGATCGCATCCTCGTCTTTGAGCCTCTCACTCTTATATAGTGATCTCTCTCTCTCTCTCTCTCTCTCTCTCTCTCTCTCTCTCTCTCTCTCTCTCTCTCTCTCTCTCTCTCTCTGTCCCTCTCCTCACCCTCACACTTACACTCTTCCGAAGTTATGCTTACACAAAGTTTCTCACTGGAATTTCATAATGAGCACTTCATAAGTTCATGAGTTATATTAAAATTCTAATCATTGCTTATTAGAAAGTTTTATGAACTTGCAGCGTATATCGATATCGCTTGAATTTGCGATGATTGAGCTATGCTTTTTAGCTAATCTACTATCTTACGCCCCGAGTCTCGGAGGAAATTGCTCTCCTTCTTCTCTTTCACTTCGATCCGCACCTCTGCTCCACTTTTCGTCGGACTTGTATATACTGGCGAAACAACCTCCGACCCTGCCGGCTTTCAAGGGATCATCCAAGTTTGAAAATTTTGACACTCGACGTCGTCGATAGGCTTTACACATAAAAGCTCCAGTATTTTCCTCCTTCCTTCGACAAGAGCACGTTATTAAGCGCAACGTTTTAATTTTTGCTACTTCAATAAGCTCGAGTGACGTTATAAGTTGCGTTAATACAATGAAGTATATAGTTTAAAATACTTTTGTTTTTTTTCTATGAAGGAGGTTTTAGACGTCATAAAATTTAAGATATTAAACTAGTAAATACGTTGTTCATTATGAGCTATACCGTTTGCAATTTTTATATCCAAATAAAATATTAATTAGTTTTTAATTACCATCAGAAAATTAACCATTAAAATTTTCGTAGGTCCCAAGTAGGTTCCAAGACTTAACAATTCCATAAATAATTACATAACTAGGTTAAACCCTGATCAAGGCCTATTTACTATTCTGTTCGTCTATATATTACATACAATATATTTATACCATATACCATTTTATCGAATCAATCCATAATATTATCCAAAAATAACGATACTCAATCCTACACCCCTCAAAACATCTCCCCACTTTCTACTCCCTCCGAATCGCACGCCACCCTCTCACCCCTTACTATCAAAATGATCCCCTCCTCCACAACCACTTGACAAAACCCCTTTTACACTAATCCGCCACAACCAAGGGACGTTGCTCCACTTTTCATCCCGTGCCGCTTTCAAAAGGCTGCTATTCCATTCGCGCGCTAGAGCGCAAATCCACTTAGCGTCGTAAACGTCGTCGTAAACGTGTATGCGCCGAGCATAATTCGATAGACACCTAGAGGGAAGGTCAAAGGGCGCGCTCTGTAACGAGGCTTCGCCGGCCCAAGGACTCCGCTGGGAGAGACAGCTACGGCTCCAAGTCCTGCCTATATATCGGTGATTCCTCGAGAGGGCTTCTATTGCGGCCGGGAGAATGGAGTCGGCCACGCGGCTGAGTGGCCGATAAGCGTACGTTTATGGCGCGTTATTACGCGAGAAAATGCCGGGATATGGGTTGTCTTTGAAAAGAGGAATTGTTCATCGGGGAGGCGAATGGCTGGTTCTTAGTGTCTGAAAGGAATGGAGTTTGGATCTGAATTTGTCTTTGTTGGGTCGGGATAAGGTGTGACTAAACGAGAAGTGATCACGAGTGTGTATTGTAAGTTTTGAACTGAACAAAGAGGTAAAGTTAGTTGAGAATTTGTTTAGCTTCGCGCGGCGAGCATCAATCAGTTTTCGTTTTGATGGTAATCAAAAGTTTTCATGAGTTTTTTAAAGTTTCGGAGCATGCTGAGAATATGCGCTTGAGCTTCAATGAATGTATATACCAACGAACTTCATTATTGGCTAGTCGACAGTATAATATTTGTCTTCTTGTTGCTATCAACTCAAAAGCTCATTGTAACTTCTCCCCAGGGGATTTAATATAGCGAAATCTCACGGAAATACAATCTCAAGCCCTTAGCAAGAACAGGTACATTACAAGAACATCGTTAGTGACCTATGAAGCTGGAATTTCGGAAATTGAATATCTAATCGTTTAAACTAATGAATCATTAGCACAATCATAATTTTGAAATCAAATTAGGTAATCTTTGATCACAGATATTTTAACCGATTTCTAAAACCATCCATCGTAAATCCTGAGTACATTTCAACCCATTCTTTCCTACATGATTAGCCCTCATTGTGAGTGTTCTCTCTCTCTGTCTCTCGCTCTCTCGTTCTCACATTTGCTCTCCTAAAACGTAGTTAACGAGCGCTCGGGTCGAAAGATAAATTCCCTCAACGTGAGAGACGTGTATATCCTGGTGAGAAACTTTAATCGGCTAAACAGTCTAGCTCTTGACCTTGCCTCTTGCTCTGGCCGATTCCTAATGCGCGCAGGATATTCGTTAGAGCAGTTCGTTAGCCCTGTCGCAATCTACAAAGAGAGAGAAATTGTCGCCCATTTATGCCAAAGAAATTTCTGCGTTGCCTTCAAGTGAAAAAGATTCTCTCTATCTCTCTCATTCGTTCTTTCTATGTAGGAGAGTCCGATGAAGCGTAATTAATAAAGCATGAAAAATTTGAAAAAAATATTGGATTAAACAAAGATACAGAATAATTTATTGAAAGATTAGTAAATATTTTAGAAATCTTTTAAAAATATTTGTGCAAGGTAAAAAGATGAACCTATAAGTTATTGATATTTTGTCATTTTCTACATTGGACTAAAATTATAGGCTTTTATGACAGAACACTTAGTTGAAATTTTCCTAAGAGTGAATTACGGTAGCGAATAAATAAATGCTCTGTTAGATCCTCAATAATTTTAGTCAAAAAATAAAATTCTAATTATCATGAAAGAATTCAAAAAATGCTATTTGAACTTCTACAATTTATATAATAAGTACGTATATCTCGAGACATTCCATAACAATCACAAATAAGACTCTCTGAAAAGGAGCAATCTCAATCTGATCGACAATATCAGCGCCTCCTTACGCTTACAACTCTTCCGGTGAGATAGCATCTCATCTCGGGCGCTCGATAAGAACAATTTCCCGTGTGATTTCCTCGCGGCATAGACGACTGTATATCTCAGCAGGATTTCGGCTCGGATTGCTCAGCAGCTCGAAAATCCAAAGCTTCGTTGCGGTCTTGCAATGTTAACGAAGCGGCACCGAGATTTCTTTCATCCGCTCACCCAGTTTTTGAATTTGCAGCCTTGACGTTGTATGAAGAAAAGCGGCGTATGTGGTTTGTTCAAGAAAAATAGGATTTTTGAGAAAATTGTTTTTTGACTAAATTATGTTATCCACGAATAATGAACATTTTGTGATGGAACTGTTTCTTAATCTTTTATGATCTTCTTTGATTATGACTTAATATATATATATTAAAATGTTATAAAATATATTGATTATATATTGAAAATTATTTCAGCTTTCAATAAGTTACAGAGGGAGTAGTATCGAAAGAGGCTTAAACCACAGTTCAAACCTTTGAAACTTTGTTCTTCCTTATCCCATCCCAACAAAATCTTCGATGTTTGCACTCAAGACCTTCAGACAAAGCCACCGCACTTTCCACCTCAAAAAAGGATCTCGCTCTCATAATTAACAAGCCGTAGCTCGTGCAACCGCGTAACCGCTGAATTTTCTATTCTCCTTGCCCAACTTGCCTCTTAGCCTCGCGAACAAAGCCGCCCGTTTTGCTTCCGCCTCCCATTATGACGCGCGTCTAGCTTCTAAGACAGAAGCTTACGAGTACAACAAAGCGACCCGAAAATTCGCGACGATCAAGCAGCTTTGTCTACGGGAATTCGCTCGTCAAAGGGGACATTAAAATTTTGTCGCCGCGAAACGTTTCTACAAGCACGATTGTAGAGAGCGCCGCAATGAGAGCAAAAGAACGACTTTAAATTAGAGGGGTGCCTAGAAAACTTGGAAAAGGTTGAACACAGGATAATAAAAGGGAGCTGGAGGAAAGTCGCTTGATAAATAATATCTCGACGCACTTAGACGTCGCACTTTTCAGCGTCTTATTAGGTGGCAATTACTCATTTTTTATTATGGCTAATCTTTTATACTTTCAGCGCCGGGGCTTATGTAACTTGGCGGTTCCTTGTTCGATGTATAATAAAAAGCTTGGGAAATGAATATAACAAAGGGGTCGTTCGAGGAGATGGATAAGTTTCTAGTTAAAGAAAACTTAAAGATTTTTGTGCTTTAAATTTTTCTTGAATTCGAAAAAGGTTGTAAAGTTTATGTTTTTTTCACATTTTTTGCGAAAATCTTAAAAAGTTGTGACGAACTGTTGGTAAAAGTCTTTATGATTCTAAATAATTAGATTTCTTTTTTGTAATAATGTAGCTTTTCCTGGTTTTCCTTGGAATTAATAAAACAGAATGTTAACTGTGATTATCGAGAAAAACTATTCTTACTCATCTGCAAACTTCAAATGTTACTATCGCATAAATCTCCAACACTAAAGTCTTTTTGGCTTTTCGCGCAAAACGCATACGTTCCTGCTTCTTCTCTCGAGGCACTGAATATTTGTGCGAATTGAAACGCGTTTACACTGCATCACGTAGCGTAAGTAACAGACTGGCCGTTAAACGTTGGCGCAGGCGCGCGTCAGAGATATAACTCATCGTTACTCTTGCTTTAAAATAGTAAAGCGAATCTTCATTAGAGTAAAAAAAAGAATTATGCATTTTTTAGAATTTTGAAGAAAGTTACTTTTTTGACTTGAAAGAAAAATGGGTTTTGTTTGTTTAAGTTATTGGACAGATTTTGGATTCGTTCGAAAGTAAATTTACAGTTTCATGAACTTTCAGGTATACAATCGCTGAAGTAGCTATTTTTTCAAAAATGTTGCTCGAATGGAAACATAGCAAAAAAAAATTATGAAATCTTTAATTTTTGAAAATAGAAAAACGTTGTACTCAATCCTAATTTTAAAATTGTTTAATAATAGATTTTGTGTAAATATAATTGTATTATTGTCAGTAAACTGCAATAAAATTAAATTGAAACCATTAATATATTTATATCATTTTGGAATTCACTTGTTAAAAATAATAGTAATATTTTGAAGTTGCGATCTTCCTAGCAAACTTATGTACTTGTATTAAAATTATAATATATAAATATTATACATAATAATACAAATTATTTATGAAGGTAAATAGTAGTTTCTAACCTATAACAATTTGTATTAATTAAACTAATTAAATAATCTAATTATCTAAACTGACATTTTTACTCAATTTTTATCTTTTTAACTATTCCTTTTACTCAAACTTACTGATTTTCATAATACATTGGCAGTCATTTTCTCTATTTAAATAACAAAAACTGATGCTTAAGTATACACATAAACTTTCAAAACTCTAAAGTTTAATTAAAAGTTATAAAAACAATTTTTCAGCCCACATAGTTATAAAAATTAAAACTATTTTTTTTTTATAAAAGTTATATAGCTTCTACATGTTAACCGACCCAGCGAAAGCGAGTGAAGTGTTTTTACTAGCATAGATATAATATTTTATCCGCGTATTTAAAGTAAAAATACTGAAAATTTATCATTTTAATTAAACTATAATAATTTTGAAATGAAATTCATACTAATAAAAAAGTTTTATCAAATAAAATATCTTCAAATTCTAATATTTATATATTACAATAAAATATTAAAAATCTTGCATCAACTATGCCAACTCGCAAGAATCATAACAGGATCTCATCACGTGCAACCATCGAAGCAAAATAATTGCGCGCGTCCAATACATTCTCCTCCTCCTAAGCAGACTCAGAAAAAAAATCATCCTTTCGATCCCACCGTCTCTCACTTACGAATCGTCGCAACTCTTTCCACCAAATCCAGCCCACCCCCCAGCTTTTCCAGACGCCATAAATTTCACCGAGCTCATTGCCTTGCGCGCTTGGCAAAAACACACATCGCAAACATACAAGCCCCCACGAGTGCACGCACTCGATCGCTATCCGATAATTTATCGGGCTTATTATACGCCTTTTCCACGCACGATGATGAAGCGGAAGCTTTCCAATTTTCCGCGCCGCAAATAGCGGAGAAAAAAAAGAGCGGCCCTCCGATGATGTATTGCGAACTAATGCCGGGGTTTTCGACTTTTCTTACGCGCGATATAAATCAGCGCGCGCTCGCGATGAAATCGATAGCGTCTACGTGCGCCGATATATACATATGTAACAATGAGCATGTAATTACTTGTAACGCCCCGGCGATAAATGCAACAAATCATGCCGATATTCATTGAGAGTAATTAAGAGAGGAGACCCGCGCGTGACGAGGGGTACATATATATATATTTCATTTTGATGGATTGAGTCGGTTGTGCGGCAGACAGTTATTACGCCAGGCTGATATTCTGATTTAGTTGAAATTTTTGGAAGTGAGAAGGAGGCATGGGATTTTGGGAAAATGATCATTCAGAATTTTGGTAATTCTACTGTGATGAAATGTTGGTGTGTGCAATAAATTTAGATTATACTTAAGATTTATCGGTGTACACTCAAGGTAACTGGTATTTCAAAAGTGTAGCTCAAACGGAAACATGGCAGATTTGATCGCAAACATAAGAACTCAATTTATGCGAGAAGTTTCGGATCTTAAATGTTGTTTTTTCAATATTTTTATAAAGCATAATCAAGATGTCTAACTTCATCTACCATTTCATCAGTTGCGCCTTTGGTGAAATAGGCAATGATTCAATTTGAAATACAAATTCAGAAAAATATTATTTTTTACTATATATAAAATATAAAAGTATACACGTACAAAAAAAAATTTAATTTTAGTACCAATAAAAGTTCAATAGATTTAATTCAAATTTGCTGAATCAAATAAAGTTTAATCTATTCAATTAAGTATTCCAATAAAAATTACGTTTTTTCTCAAAGTACGTATTCATGAGTAGATTTTAAAAGAGTTCCTAAAACTTAAAAAATTACTGTAACATTGATATTTATGATTCTACTGAATTTTTTACATTTACTAATGATTTAAAGTCTTAATGTATACGTACTCAAAAAAAATCCAAACTATTCGATAGCATTTTAACATTAAGCTCTAGGAAAAAAGAATTTTAGTCTTTTAGGTTCCTTTTTCTGATAAACGGATAAATAACATTTTCATTTATTTGTAAGAATTTATCAAATGTCTTTTAACTGAAATTCTTATGATTATTAAGATATTATATTAAAATTTATTAGAATACAATATTTTCTGTGTATAATAATATAATCTGTGCTTTTAAAATCTAAAAAAGTTCATGTTCAGGTTTCAGCAGGCAAAAATGGGTAAGCTGCCAGTTACATAATGCATATGTAGTACTTTTTATTGCATAGTTGATGTGACTGTTGACAGGGTCGTTTAGAAATACAAGGGATTAGACGCCCTCCGGCAAAATACACAAACAGTCTATCTGAGAGCTTCTCATAAAATTATATATAAACACCTTTATAAGACTATTAATAAATAAATTTGCTTTTACATGCATTCTTTACCCGGAGTGAAAAAGTTTTGAAAAATTTTATTAGTTTATATCAAAGCAAAATATTTGTACCATTCAAAATAAAATATTAATTTGATTTTAGATTTTCAAAATGATTTACTTGGATTTTGTATTTTGGAAAATATATTATAAAATTTTCAATTTCTATCATTCCGATTTATTCTCTCTATATATAAAAAAAAATCATATTTGCTATAAAATGATTATCTAAAAGCACGCATTACTCGTTCGTAAGATATATTTAACTCGCTTACCCCACCGACAAATACAGCAATCCGCCCGAGTAAATCCGCCATTGAACGAAAATCAAGAATGAACTTTGCTCTGCGGCGTACGAATCGTTCGTGAGTGCATCGAACGGCAAACTGATAACTTCCATGCGCTTCGGTTTAAACAGTTTGCCAGTAAACAATTTTACTAAGCTATAAGTTTGCCACGGAAAGCTGCGATGGCTGAAGGCAGCTTGCTACATGCCGTTTGTAAATCACGCAGTTCATGTGCTGTGGCTATCAAGCGCAAATAACTAGGAAATGTAGTGGAACATTGTACTTAATGATTTTTTTATTAAAACACGGCGTATTTGTATGTGGATGCGAAATCAATAATGTAAAATTTTTAGAAATCCAGATATAGTAGTTTTATTAAAGTATATTATTATTTAATATTTTTTAATAAAGGCAATTGCCATCTGAAATATGGATTTTTTGAAGTATGTTTTCTTTTTAATTCTGATAAAATTGATGCGATTCTGAGCTCTATATTCTCAACTTTATAGCGAATCATTATTATTAGTTTACCTTAAAATACGGTAGATTTCAAAACAACATGAAATAGTACTATTTTATTTTTTATTCATCTAAATTTTATTATTTTCAATCCACCATCATATTTTAAAATGTATCTCAAACGACGTTCCCAGTAAATTCTGTTTCACGTGTTTTTCCCCCTTAAAAAGACCTTGAGCATAAATCTCAGACAGAGTGCAAATAAAACTTTGATGCAAGGAGCCAATCACGCATCCTACGTCTACATCTCGCATGATCTCGGCTGAAAGAAGGGACCGAATCCTTTCTCTTCTCTCCCAGAAAAAAAATCCCATAAATCGGTCAGCGTCCCAGCCTAGCGAGAGATAACCTCCCAAAGTCTCAGCGAAGGTCTCCGTCAGAGAAAGAAGGAGAGAGAGAGCGAACTATACCAACGTCAGCGCGCAGACATGTGTACAAGTACAAGCGTATCGATTCCCTTGTCCTCGCGTATTTATCCGGCTCTTGTCATCCGGCGCGCAGCGCAGAATCTTATTTGAATTTCTCCCCTGCGCGCAGGCTGGCTCCCTCCCTTCATCCTCTCCGCGCGGGCCGCGCGCGAGTCATTCATCTTCCGGCGCGCCGCCAAGTCGGCTGAATTGCCGCTGCAAGGCTGATGAATGTCACTGGGATGAGGCATTGGATGTGGTGCGGTGCGTGCAGCTTTTTCTGGGATGGGGATTTTTTCTTTTCGGGGGGTCGGCGATTGATTACGAGCCGTAGCAATGAGGAGGGCTCGTTGCGCTTTGGGTGTGAAGGTGGATTAGATTAGGATCGAGAATCGTTGAAGATGTTTTTTTATTTTGTTTGTTATTTGGAATTTATATAAAAAAACGCTTTTGAAAGTAAATTAGGTACATTGTCATTTATAATCTGAATCGTAATAGCTCTGATCTCAGGTACTAATAGTATTGACGATTTTTAACATATACACATATATTTTTAATATTATGTAAATATCATTTTTATTTTAATTTAAATAATTATACGTTTTAATATTACATATACATTGTTAGAAATAATAATTTTATCTTTTTTATTTACTTTTTCCGATCAGCCTTGCAAATTTTTCATCAGCTGATGGTTTACTTATTTTAGATTTATTAAATTGTAAGTTTTCGCTGCATCCATAATATAAATAAATATAGATTTTCCCAACATCATCACTTTAATAAGTAAAACTTTCATTCGTCATCGCTGACATGCGAGCGTCAAAATTACTCTCGCTACGATCTTCTCATCCTCTTGATGAAACAAGGAAAAAAACCGTTGGCACACATGCGAAATTTGACGTCGTCCCACCCACGCGTTCGTCAGCGCTCGTTGGAGTTTGTTTCAGTGCTCGGACTCGCCTACCACCCCCGCAGTGCCGAGGCTCTCAAGGTTCGCCCTTTAAATTTTTCATCCTGTCTAAGGATATTGTCTACGTGGCGCACATACGTATGTATCGCGCAGTGAGCCATGCGTATGGCTTTTGCGCGGCTGTGCTTATTGGATTGTTTTAAATGGGATAGCCTTGAAATGCGCCGGGAAATGCGTATTCAGAGATATTTTTCAGATGAAGATTATGAAATTGTATAATCGTTTTGAGTAAAAAATAATTTGAAAGTCTAATTTTAAATTTTTTTCTACATCTTCAAACATACTTTTACTTAATTTCTTGGACAAAGGACTTATTTGTTTTATTTAAATGTATATCTGGTATAAATCGAAGACATCTTTTATTAGGAAATTTGAGTAGAAATTGTTTCTGATCTGGACCTAAGTCAGATTATTATGAATGTAATTATGACAGTTAATTGGCCAATAAGGATTGTTTTAAACCAAACTAAATTTGTATAAATAGGTCTAACAAATTAAATTTCTAAAATTTTTCAAAAACTATATTCCTAGATAGATGCTGAAAACATCTGTTATTTACGTTGCGCCTGTTTACCTAAGCAAAAACATTACCATCTTCTCTGGGTGTTTCACAGAATATTTATTTACTGCAATATTTCAAAAATAAACACAGCGACTTTGATATACGGTTGCGGGATACTAAAAACTTTTTTAAAAAAGACAGCGCTTACATCGATAAAACGAGTAACGTCCCTACGAAATATTCGTACAAACAGAACAATCAGTTAAGCTCGCTCAAGCACGCCACATTCATCCTTCACACATTTCCACCTTCGCTAATTTACCTTCCGTCTTTACGCACACCTCGCACGCCAACACCTTCGTCTAATTAAATGAGCCAACAAAACGCCCCCATATAATTATAACTCGCAAAATTTTTTAATTAAAGAAATTCCGTGCTGTTTTGTGCCATAACCGAGAAATTTACAACTGCTAATAGCGCATGAAGAAAAGTGAGAAGAATTCCAAAGCGTCATCGTAGTTACTCGTAAAATTTAGCCTGTTTTGCTCGCGCTCGGAATATTTTTAATTAAATACTCGTTATAAAGCCATTGCGGACAAAACGACTGATCAAATTTTAAGGACAAAATTAGCGCGATGACAGCTTGTGACTAAATCACCCAGCGAACTATATACTATATTGCTTCATGTGTTGTGTGAAAGGAGAGATGTTTAGCACTCTCCTATACTTGCTTCATAAACGTTTCATTTCCGATCTGTAAAGATAAAACATAATTTTTGTAGACTGTTTTAAGCTTTTGATTTGGGGCTTTTAGATGTACCGTAGTTAGTTTTTAAGTTATTGGATGACTTTTTTAAGTAAACAGATCATATCGATTAATAATATCGAATAGTTAGATGTTATTAAATATCTTTACTATATTACGTATTTCTAATAAAAAGTGAATACCTAATATTTTACCAAAATAGAAAATGTTCAAAAAGCAAAAATCTTCTACCGTTTACCTATATAGAAATATTTTTTTAATAAACCATTTTCATATCACTTTATATGCAATTCCAAAAACAACTCGGTATGTGGCATTAAATTGAAATATCCATTTATGTTAACTTTTTGTATTTAGTTTAGGGAAGTCATTTTAAAAAGTTAAATTTAATGAAAGTTTGATAATGGAAGTATCTTATGGAAGCTTGAACGTTTGCAACTTTTATGACCGAAATTAACTTTTTGTAGATTCATATTGCTAATCAAAAATAAATTGTTTTGCAAATTCTGACTTTTTTACTGAAAATAAAATTTTCAAACTACAAAAATTTAATGCGAAGTTTAATAGAAAATTTAATATTGAATTCTGCAATAAGATTTTGCTTTTAACGTTCCATTATTACTGATTTTTCACAAATAAAATATTCAGAGAACTATATTTTTCTTGTTACAATTTTCAGGAGAGTTAGTTTTAATAAAAGTGTATTTTTATACAAAATGAATCAAAATTTTTTAAACTAACTAATGATAAAGAATGCATTTCTATATTGTCCATTGCTATGCTTTCCGCAAGACACGACGAAGAGAAAGAGAAAAGCAAGCTTGGCCTCTTTCTCCAAATCTAGACTAAAAGCTACGCCGCTTTTTATTTGCTTCTTCTTTATTTTTTATACGTGTCTTAGTTTCTAAGCGACTCTTCTGATCTTTATTTGATTCTTATCTCTAAATTTATTCTAGAAGTCCGCTGGTGGTTTTGAAATTAAATTAGACAGTATAAAAAACTTTTAGCACTTACATTTAAAATTTCTTAATTACACGCTCCTTTTAAAATTAAAGTTACCAAAATATTACCTACGTCTAAACATTACATATTTTCTTTGTTTTAGGTGAGTTGCCGAATCCGACACTCGACCACTACCTGCGTCACTAAAGTTAGTTTAAAAACCATCATGGCATAAATTCTATTAATTTAAATTAAAACATTATATTTTCCTTCTATCTATCTATATAATTAGTACCTCCAAGAAATTCTTCTTAAATAACAAGATAAGCCAAGATAAAAAAAACATCACGCGACAATAAGCATAATTTTTACATAGCATCTTCCCTCCTGCCTTATTTTTTTCTCTTGAATCAAGGAAATGCTTCTGTATTCCCTATATACACACACTTTTCATTCGGCTTTCCTCTTCCGGGTCCTCGACTCCTTTCATCCTCTCGGAAGTAGAGAGAGAAAAAAAGGAAGAAACGAGGGACCCGCGACGCGGCGCATAAATACGACTGGGGACTTTCGCCGTCGTTTTTTTGCCTCGCGCTCTCCACTCGAGTATAATTCGCCGACTTCGCCCGGCCGCCACTTCGCTGATGGGATTTTTTTCTTCGCTCTATCGTTATCCTCGTGCTCGATACAAGAGCCCAGAGGAGAGAACTAATAATCAGGATAATAACAATGTTAAGGGGATCGTGCCGGTGAGGAAAGTTTCGCGCGCGGTAAACAAGCGGCTGCATTATGCAGGGACTCGAATTCAAAGTGTGTACGCGAGGATAGTCCCCGCGCTTAATTAATGGAAGGCTGAATTGATTTTCTTTAAATTGCAGTATGCAAAGGCTACTTTTTTGCCGGGGCTGTCGGCGAGGCTTGAATTATGATTTATCGAATGTATAAGCGTGCTACTAACGTCGGAAGTGGAGTTATTGGAGGATTTTTTGCCGGGGGGGGGTGAATTAAGTCGGTTCGTTTGTCTTTATTCATGAGCGTTTTAAAATAACTTAAGCGAGATTTACTGTTATCGGTAAAATTAATGATGTTGATTAAGGCCGCTTACAGTCTTCCTCGTTCGACTAACAATTTACGTTTTACCAAGCGAAAAAAATCCTTATTTTTTCATCGCTAGAATTTCAATTTCACCTCTCTACAAACATTCCTTATTTTTCAACCTCAATTCAACGCAAATACCCTAATCGTAAACATTCCAAAAACAATCAACTCCCCGAGTAAATCGAATGAATCATACACCGGGCCGAGAGAATCCAAAATTCGTCGACGTCGGCGCAAACAAACAAGCATAAAACTCTCGCATTTCGCGAGCGCGCGGCGAACTCGCTCTCGCTGACTCCATAACCGCTTTCTCGTATAACTGCAATTCGCGTTAGCGTTTATAAACAAGCCAGCGCGCGGAACAGCTGAAAATATTTTGGCTTGCGACGATTATTCGCGGATAAACCGCGAGACGAACTTTCTGCGAGCGCTGCCGGAGCTATTCCGGTTATTGTTATTGCGCGGGTATACGATAATTTTAAACGGGTAATGGTTTTGGATGATGACGGGGGAAGTCAGTTAACCGAGGGACCTTGGGTTTTGTTCGTGGAGAATTTGCGGTCGTTGGATTTTTGAGGTTTAGGTGAAGGTGATGGAATGGATTTTGATGCGAAGTAAGTTTTCGACACTGAAAGTTGTTCGTAAATTAACTTTTTTATTTTATGTACAATATTAAAACATTGAGGTTGTATAGATTCTACATTCCAACAATGTATTTCTTATACTTGTTATTTTACGTATTATTTTTGGTACAAATACATCAGTTACATGCTCAAATTGTTAGTAAAATAATTG
>JAPYZA010001370.1:0-26076 GCA_030522685.1 Eupelmus azureus | reverse complement strand
CGCGTGTATTATAACACAAGTGCAAGTGTCTCTTGATTCGATCGATAATCTTCTGGCGAAAGTCGAAAGCGAGATCGGAAAATCCCTGGACTATCCCAGAAATCGATCCGTAATACGCTTTTCCAGGCGCGCTCCTTTGTCTTTCCGGGCCACTCCATTGTTCGGCGCGTCGCGTGACGACGAAAATTTTCCCTCCCGCGCGGCGACGATTTCCGAGCCCGCGCGCAGCCGGGGGGCCGAGGGTTCGATCGCGCGCCGCAACTATTATGCGCCTCGCTGAGGCCCACGAGTGGGAGGAGGCAGGAAGAGCACGCGCTGCAGCTACACGGGGAATAACGAATATATCGCACGGCGGAGGTAGCTCGATAGGATCGCGAGTTACTTGGACATTGGCATTGGCCGCGCGTATGCGGCTGTGTATATGGATGTATGTACGTACACGCTATTTGGCACGGGACGGTAATTTTTTTTTTTATGCTTCGTGCTCAAGATACGCCGGGTATATTTGGAGGGCTTTAAATTGGGGATTAACTGTGAATCGCGGGAGTTGGGTGCCAGAGAGGATTAAATGGGATACGGTTTTTTTTGGTCGTTTTTTAGTTTGAATGTGTAGTATTGATGGTCGGTAGTAGATTGATTGACGGAGGAGTTTGACGAGCGTGTGGAAATGTTAATTTTTAGATAACGCTTTGTTATCCGCGCAAAGTGAGTACATTAAAAATATTGGCGCGATAAAACTGGTTTAATTTAACGGTGCGTACCTTACTCATCGTAACATATGATGTAGTTGTTATAACCTATAAATTTATGGACTATAGAACACGTGTCTACATACAGGAAGAGAAAACGCTTTGATGCCTTGTGTCTTAGATTGAAATAAATCACTTTTAAGCATAACATTATCCTTTTTTTATTCTTCTTAAACGCGTTCCATAAGTAACAGTAAAACATGCTTCGAACCATTAAATAAAATTTCAAAATCCATAAATCTGCTCCAAATCGTTTTTCTCTTCCAACAAAAATCTTGAAAAAAAAAACATTATCATACAAACCTCTTGACCGGAGGGCACAAAGACAACGTCGATCTCGTCGAGGTGCTCTCTGTGCTCGGTGACCTCCGCCTGGATCTCCCTGCCCTTGTACGTCAGGTACACCTTCTGGCCGGGGACCAGCTTTACCGAGGTGACACTACCGAACCCGGGTCCTATCAGATCTTTGTCATCATATTCAATTGTCGAATCGGGCGGCATGGAGCCAGGCGGCACCGGATCGAACCTGACCAAGTAGCGATCCGGTGTCAAACCGGTCTCGCTCTGCGGATCCGGGACCCCATCGTTGACGACCCTGATCGCGCCGCTGTAATACTTGCCGTCACCGCCGAGCACGCAGACGCGCGTCGCGACGATGCTGCGCTTGGCCAGTCTCTTGCCCGTCGACATGATCTGTCTCTGCTGGTCCAGCAGGATGGCGTTATTGTTGTCGTTGCTGTTATTGATGTTATTGTTGTTGTTGCTGTTGCTGTGAGCCGGATGGGCCTGGAGAGGCTGGTGACGCTGGTAGCGTCGCCTGCGCCTGAGCGCCGGCTGGTGGAGCGGCCGGCCGCGGTGCGGCTGCTGCTGCTTCTCCGTGACTTCCGTGCTGAGGCGTTCTAGTGGACCGTGGCGCAGCTTGCCCTCGGCCTCTCACTCGCACTTGGCTTGAACTTTCCTAGCACGCGATCAAACACGCGGAGTATTTTTTTCTAATCTACTTTATTATTATTTTACCTGAACACGTGGATTTTACTTCACAGTCTCTGTTTTATCACTCGGAGCACAAGTGTCCTTGGAAACAGCCTGTTCACACACGATTCCTCGCTCTAACTAACTAAAGAACACCGTTCCGCCGCTAAAGTGACCAGCTATAGGCTTATCAAACTCTTGCGGGCAACGCTAAATTGTCTCTCGAGTCTCTCTCCCTCTCTCTCTCAACGCGAATCCCTGAGAAAATGATCTCTCGCACGCAATAACTTTTTCTTTTTTTTTCAAATTTCCGCTTCTCATCCACCGAAAACTTTAGCACTTTGCATCGCACGATTATTCCGGCGGCTGAGCGTTCGTCATGCTCCTGTCATACTTCTGCTGGAGCAAGCTGTCGCTCGTCTTGCTGGCTACGCTGCTCCTGGCTAAGCGGCCGCTGTTGCTGCTTGTGCCTCTGTATCTATAATAATCGCCGCTCGCAAACCTCAACATAGTAGTACGCGCATCAACTAGCCAGCTCTCGATGACCAGCGGCCAAAGCTCGCCCCGATGTGTGTCTGGCCCTTTAATTACAAAGAGGGAAAAGAGCAAAGCGCGTACCGGCCCGCAGGTGAATATCACGTGGGGGATGTCCGCTGACGTTCGCCGTGAAAAAAGACGAGTGTCGAAGCGAGCGCGAAAAAGCCGGTGCGGTTATACTTTTCTGTAGTCGCGCACACATACACTCTCGCGCGTGTAGCTGACTATCTCTCCCGGTATTCTGCTGTGCTTGCTGGCTGCTGAAACACTGGCGGCCTGGGCGCTCTCGCGGCTGGCTCTCTCTCTCACTGCCGCCGCCGCCGCCGCTGAGCTTGCGCTCGCGATAACCAGGGGTCGCCAGAGGCGGCCGCGAGCACGCTCTCTGTGTATATACCGGCGAGCGCGCACGTGTGTATATACGTAGGTACGTGTGCACCAGAGGGACGGGGGCAGAGAGCGCGTGTATAAGTGTGTATACGTATGCGACGATGACGACGAGGCACAGCTGAGAGCGAGCCGGGAGGTACTGAGAGGGAAGCGAGAATGCCGCTCGCACGCGCGCGCAGTCAGCCAGCGCGCAGGCACACACATAGACGGAGGGCGGTGCAAGAGAGAGCTACCGTCTACCAGCGAGAGAGAGAGAGAGAGCTATAGATGTGCAAGCGCAAGAGCGAGAGAGCTGCGTGTGTATACACAGAGAGCGAGAGAGAGAGAGAGGCAGGGGCCCCTTTCGCCGGCCGGCCGACAGAGCGCTAGTCCGCCCGGGAAAAACAGCTGATAGATAACAACAAAGCCACGTGACCGGCGCGCCGGGCTCCCCATTGGCCGCGGCCTCTGACCTACTTACTCCCATTGGCCGCCCCACCCCAGCCGGCTTCCCCACGCGGCCAGCCCCACTCCCCGCGGAGAGAGAGCGAGCCGCATAGCCATTGGCCCGGGCGCGAGAGAGACAGAAGCAGCCGGCGAGAGCGCAGAGCCCGGCCGCGCAGTGCCGATTCGCCGCGCTCTACCCCCACCTTAAGGGGGGAGCGCGAGCGATCGCTGATGCAGCGCGGCGCACGCTCTGTCTCTCTCTCCTTCCCCCCCGTGCGCGCGCGCGCGCACCAGCAACTACACGTATACACACACCGGCGCGCGCAGTTTTCCCGGTGTGTGCGAGCCGTGCTGCTATGCACTCTCCGCTCGAATCGGCCGTCTAGGCCCCTCTTCCTTTGTCTCTTTTTCTAGCCTAGAGGCTGCGCCGAGCGAGCGAGAGAGAGAGGCTGGAAATTTTCCATTTTGACTTGCCACTTACGCCGACCCTGTTGCCGAGCGACCAGCTCTTTGTGTGTTCATGCACCCTCTCTCTCTCTCTTTCTGGCTTGCAGGCCGAAAAAAACGTACATGCACGTATGTACGTACGCGCCGAGAGTATGACTTCCTTCTCCCTCCCCCTGCTCGCTGTGTACATGGAGAAAGCTACCGCGCGCCGGGTAGTCTCTCGGCTCGGCGGTGCGTTTTGTTTGTAAACAGAGGCGAATGTTTACGCTCTCCCTCGCGCTCTCTCGGTGCACCGTTGCGCGAGCGCGCGGCGCGCATCTGACCGGCCACGACGCCATGGACGCCCGAGCTCTCGCCTGTCCCTCCGAGAGCTGTTTTATTGTATGCTAATGCGCTCCGAAATGCATTTCGGAGCGCGCGGTCATTCTCTCTCAGACTGCCCTTTTAATTCTTTCCCACAAAATGGACAAAGCTGAAAAAGCGGCGCATATAGTATCTCGTTACCGGCCTCGCGCCGCAATCAGCAACATTACTCAAGCAACGATATATACAAGAGCGACGACGATTAAAGCCAGAGGCATGCGCCCGGCTCGTGAGCGCCAAGTGCGCAACACGTTATACAGCTTCCTTTGTTTATTACGGCGCTCTCCTCGCTAGGAGAGAGAAACGCGCTCCTCTCGATGTGTTTTGCGTTTCACGCTGCACACACACGACGAGCTGCGTCAGCTGGCTCGCTCTCTCGCTCCCCTGCCTACGCGCGCGTGCCAGCAGGAGAGAAAGAATATTAGCCGGGTGACGAAACGCGGACGCCGAGCGCGCATGCGCACCGGCATCTATCTACTCTCTCTCGTCGGTGTGTCTTGCTGTCCTCGTCTGACTTGATACTGTAGGTATACACTCACACAGATGTATAGGTGTGTGGTTGTGTAGGCTGCCGGAGACCGGCTCGCGCAGCGGAGCCTTCTAATGCTGCGCAGTTGCGCACTTTGCTCGGGCAGCTTGGCGATATGTTGAATTACTGCGCAGTTGTCAAGCTCGATTTTCCGATTTCGGGATTAAATGATGCTGGGATGCTTGCTGGCTGGTTTTCGGAGAAGCTGATTTATTGCTGGTTCGCGGGTTTTGGGTGTGCTTGATGATCTGTGCGCTATCGCCTCTACAAAGGATGAATGAAATTTATTATTTATAGAAAAGATTTTTTGAGTTATCGTTGATTTTTGTTTTAATCAAATTAAAACTCAAAACCAACTCAATCCCCGGCCCTAAACGTCAAAAACCGGCAACATCGCGTTCTAACAGAGCCCGGCCTGGGCCCGAACGAGGCCGGGAGAGGCTTCAGCTGACGGCGTAGGTCGGCCATTTTCGCATCAGCTGACCGCGACGCTGTGACGACAGAGCTCGCTCTCTCCGCTATTATTGCGCCTGTGTTTTCCCCCTCGCCGGGCCGGCTCGCATCGCCATCATCGCATTTTTACAACGAAAATCCGTGAGCTAATGCCAAACAATAGATAATTCGCTCGGCTATCTCTCTATATAGCCAAAGGCCAATGACAAACGCCTTCTCTCTCTCCCTCGCACGGAGAGATAACGACAAAAGCATGCTCTAGCGCGCGCCTACTCGCTGTCAGAGAGAAATGCACTGCCGGCTTTCCCGTTTTCAGCCTAAAAGCCGAACAAAGGCGGAAACAAAGGAAAAATAAGTGCGTCACACACAGAAAGCTAGAGTGAGACGACACACAGAAGAACGGCGCGGCGCATGCATGCAAGACGCATCAGGGCCTCTCGGATTTAAAGAGCTCATAGGCTCTCTCTCTTGTTGTGCCTGATGGCTCGGCGCAAGCGCGAGTTCGATTAATGGTAGGATATACAGAGCGGCGCACGGTAGCCGGTGGTGGGAGAGGAGACACTTTATTCCATCAGCTGTGTGTATATATGCGTGCCTGCGGGAGAGGTGCTGTGATGCCGATGTGACGAAACAAAGCCGAGTGTGTATATACGTGCTGCTAGCATTTTTTTCCCGTACAGCCGCTCTCCCGTGCCGAGTGGGTTTATATCTACGTCGAAGCCGGGAGGATGAAATAGGAGAAAGTAGATCCTCATGCCGGGGAAATGATGTTTAAAGGCCCGAGCTGAGGTGGGTTCGAGCGGCGGACTGTAGAGGCGCTGTTGCGGTTGACGGCCGGCGATCTTTTAAAATAGATTCGGAAAATGCTAAACCTGTCCTTTTTTAGCAACCGGCGGCCTTAGCCCTGGGTAAATGCGACGCAGAGCGCGTTATTGTGGAAATGTCCTCGGCTTTTTCGAATCGGTTGGGAGCGCGTGGCGGTGGGATGTGGATCGAGTAGGGGCCGTGCACTTGAACGGCGCAGAAATGCGTCTTTTACTGCGCACTGAATGATCGCACTTCGCGTCAGGCTTTGGAAAATTGTTTTTCCCGGTTTTTATTGAATGGTAAAATGGTAATTTTGTTTTTTAATGAACTGGTCTGTATTTTGTTATGAAAATGTTGAGCAATAATTTTCAGTGTTTAGTGATCGGTAACTTTTTTGTTCTTGACTCCAAATTAGTAATATCTATAAATTAAACTATTAAAAATGATTCTTTTCGAATTATATCCGCTCTTGAGATTATGTAGTAACTATAATTTTTCTGATCTGGAGAAACGCCCATCAGGTCGATTTCTGACACAGATATAATACAAAGACTGGATAGACAAAAACTTTCTCTT
Organism: Eupelmus azureus; assembly: GCA_030522685.1. Taxonomy (NCBI): domain Eukaryota; kingdom Metazoa; phylum Arthropoda; class Insecta; order Hymenoptera; family Eupelmidae; genus Eupelmus; species Eupelmus azureus. The sequence continues at coordinate 19,830 of JAPYZA010001370.1, read as the reverse complement.
GCATCTGTCCTAAACCATAAAAATCGAATGCTCGAATGCTAAAATTAAATATGACTCTTTGTAATTACACAGCTATATACAAAACAACCGTGAAAAATCCATAATCTATCTGGAATGGCAATACTCGCGTCCACGCAAACAAACAAATATGCCTCAAAAACAACATAGTTCGCAGTAAATAAAAATTATCGCGTTGTGTACTAGATCTGCCAAGTCATTTCCTTATCAGTTTCCAACCACTGTTTTGAACCACCGCTCGTTTATTTACAGCCAGAAGAAGACCCGAAGCATAACAAAAAGATGACGCTTCAAACCCGACACGTCGCATCTAATCTATAAGCTCGCTTGACGAATTTATTTTCAATCGCTGACTTCAAACTCGAAAAAAAAAACACAAAAAAAAACTTCTCGTTTTGCATCGCTCTCAAAATAACAACGCAATCACACAAACATCATCGCAAAAAAGCCAAAACGAAAAAAAGCAGCAAACAACGCAGTTTCCACCGTCGTTAAACGGTGCCTTTAACAGGTTCACCGAGGTTCAGCGAAGAAGCAGCCGGTTTGTGGTTTCGGCGTCAGGCCGGCGCGCGCTCGGCAACAACGAGCCGCAGCCTCGCTCTCCGCAGCAAAGAAGCCAGAGAGCGAAGCCCGCGGCTCTCTCGACTCCATTTTCTTTTTATTTCCTTTCTCCCTGCGCGCGCTCGGCTCTTTCCTCGAATATTCGCAAAATGACGAATCCTCGCAGAATGACGCGCGCCGGCCGGCCGATTTCCCCCCCTTCCCATTGTCTTGCCGGGGACAAAGAGCGATTCTCGATATATCTTACACAGCGAGGGTCGGAAAAGCGCGCTGGAAAAGCCGTGTCAGGCGGGGGGGACGCCAGAAGCGTCCATAGGGAGAGGAAAAATGGGGCGTCGTCGAAGGGTTTACTATATACGCAGCAGATAGAGAAAAAAGCAGGCGCGCTCGCTGCCGCCGCGCCGCCTATCCTAGATTTATTTCCGTGCGCGCGCTGTTGCGCAATGGCTTCTCTCATAGCCGATGCTAGAGAGTGGATGTATAGATATACAGGTTCCTTGCGCTCCGAGCTGTGGCCCCCTTTTTCTGTTAGACGACTTTCCGGCTCGTCTGAATTGTAGATGCGCGTAAGTCTGCGCTTGCTTTTGGCCTGCTTTGTGAGGAGGCCGGATCTCCGAGCGGCCGCAATGGCTGTATATGTATATGCGCGCCGGCCGTCTTTAGGTCATTACCAGATTTTGCATGATAGACAGTCGTTGCAAGAGCGACGGGGGAATTTAAAAGTTGGGAAAGGTTCGAAGTTGCGCTCGAGCGCGCGCCGGAGAGAGAGCTGAAGTTTTGCGTTATGGGTTTGTAATTGGAAAAGTTGGGTGATCGGTGGCTTGATTTGTTGATTGTGCCTGTTAGGGCGATTTTAATTTATTGTAATTTTGATTGCTTGTTGTTATGGATTATTAAATGGTTAAGAAATGAAATTGGAGCTATGTTTAGAACTTTGTTTATCTTGTTATCCTTCTTTTAAAGGCAATTATGTAAAATCCTTGTTATAAAGAAAGTGGAAATCTATTTTTTTAAATTAATTTTCAATTTTTTGAAAATGTGGTGATGACACGTTATTGTTCACCAATAGATGAACAACTTGTCAAGAAATTTTCCGAAAACTGAAAATTAAATGCGAAAAAATGATTTCCTATATTCTTGATATAATATTACCTTAAATGATATAATATTTACTTATTTGCTCTAGTATTACAATAACCAGTAGTATAGGCACTTTCGAATGAATGAAATTTACTTTGTGAATTGTATAACTCCTTTAATAGCAGAACAGCTTGTTAAGCGATTAGTTGTATAATTGATATACTCGTACCTATAATATGTAAATCTGTTATATAGTAGCGTGTAACGGCGATAGTGAGATATTAGCATGCATGAAAGATGCGAAATTTGCTAATGTTTGAAGTAGACATATTGAGTTGTCAAAGAAAACGGACAGACTCTTAAGTAGCTAGATATTTTATAATTTCTAATGATAATATTGAAAATACGAGGGTCATTTGCACTTTTGATTAAAAGAGTAAAGGAAAGTTGATTAGTATGCCATTAATTTAACTAGGTTTATATACGGTACGTACAATAATTTGAAACTTTTTATTTTAGTTTTTAATGAAATTAATTTTTCCGCTTTCCAAACCCGAAATTTAATGCTTATACGTACGGTGATGCTTAAAGTTTTTTATGTTTATATTAACTTTTACGTATTCAATGATAATGTTTTATTGATAAAATTCTGTTTATGTAATGATCGTTTAACTGAACTGAGCAATTGCACTTTAATTACTTGACTATTTTGAATTTACGTAATTATTATTACGTATTATTTCGTTAATATTATTAATTTTACTAATAGTGAAGAAATGCATATATCAATTCTAATTACGTAAAAATTTCACACAGTATTTCATACATTATTTTACGAAAATCCAAGAGAGATCATTCGAAATTTTTTCCAGCAAGGACCATGCTCCCAAGGCTAGCTCTTTTTATATCGAAGGTATCGAAAGTAAATTCCTTAATTTTTTGGAGATCATGACCTCTATTCAAGGTAGATGCATATGCACAGACATTGAACGTATAAAAACTGACTAGGAACCATGTAGTGAAATCGAAAATATACATAGGTAGTATAACCTGCCATAAACGGGCTACTTTCAATAGTTCTGAATAAGAATCACAAATATAAAAGTTTAGATTCCAACTGATTAACCCTACTCATACATAATTAAAAAAAGAAAAGACCCAGCCCAATATAATTAACAAAATGAAAGTTTGAAAAATGAAACTCGAGTTGCATAAGAAAGATTGCACTTATTGTTCATTTTACTTTATAATGCATGAAAAAGCCGAGAAAGTTTAAGCAACCTGACATTCTTCCGAGCTCCTACACGTCACAATGAAATTTAAAGGCCCTACTTATACCGCCATGAGCCAAGAGCCCAGCGCATTTCATATGCCTCGCGCACTCATTATTATACAATCCCCCGTCGATATAGTTACTCTATTAAACAATAATTTCTCCATCACGCTCTCCCCGCAGCGGCGAGCCTCGAAATAAATCACTCCTAAAACAGCCAAATCACCGCGATTCTTTCCTGCCTAGGCCGAAACTTTTTCCTCCTCTCGTGCACGCACACACGCGAGGAAAGTCAAAAAACGCCTATATAACACGCACACACAGCTAAATCGACGACGTCACGGCCTCGGCGATATAGGTACCGCAAAACGTACACCAAGCCGGCTTGCTCATTATGCGGTTATCGCTCGCCTATATCGATAGCGTGCGCGTATAGATATATAGTAAAGGCGCGCTTGGGCTGCAGCTTTGGCCTGTTTACCGCTCATAATACTACTGACGTCGTAAAATCGCTTGCGCGTATATACTACACCGGCCGGCCGCAAACTCTTGTTTTGCTACGTATAGAAAAATAGGAGATCGGCGCTCTTATCTATCAACCATAGCTCGCGCGCTATACATTTTCCGGCCGCGCTGACTCACACTCTGCTTATATACCTCTCATTCGCATTGTTTTTGTTTTCCTCGAAAAAAGCTCGCGCCTAATTTTAGAGAGAGTCAGGGACACGGCCATCCGTGCGGGCGCGTTCGCGTCCCAACAGGTTTTTCTGTTAGGAGCTGGTGATCGCGCGCGAACGAGCCGATCTCTCGAAGATCTATACTCTCCTTAACTCGGCCAAGAGCAAGTGTTCGCGCTCTCCCGGGCTGGATTTCTAAGAATCTGGCTAGGCCGGAGAGTAGCCCGCTGGATATGCATCTCTCTGGGCTGGGCCAGCTTTTAACGAGCGGACGTTTTTCTTAACGCACATGCAACTGGGTTTAGGAGAGCGAGCGGAGCAGATTACCGATTGTCATCGAGTGGTATACTTAATTCCATATCGGCGAATCATCACTGCCTTGCCACATAAACAGACGTATACGTTTAGCCTAGTGTATATATGCATGCACGTATTATCCCTCAGAGCTTCTATCTGCCGCTCTGCGCTGCTGGCCGTGGAATGTAAATTACGCAAAAGCCAACGGCGGGCCTGTACCGTTAGAATCGTTACACTCGAGGCTTCGATCTCTCTCTCTCTCTCTTACTCTCTCTCACTCTGCAGCAAAGTATCTCTCCCTCTTTCTCCCTATACACACGCGCGCGCGGTAAGATCGGCACATCGCCGGATTATACGTTGAGGAACTAACGAGCCCTGTCTCTATTTCTTGTTTTCCTCTCCACGCTGCCGTCTCTCTTTCTCTCTAATGACACCGCGACGAAAGAACGAGAGAGCTAGACTCTCGGTCTTCTTTTGCTCCTCTCTCTTCGCGATTTCAGGGGGGTATACTTACGTGTGTACACGTAGTGGATAAGTAAGGTGTGCCCGCAGATATATCGGTTCAGATGGCCGAGCGCGTCACGCGCCCGGTTCGCTCTCTCTGCGGGACCTGTCTAACGTCTGTTTACAAACATATGTTAATGCAGCTGATGGAGTTTGTATATAAGAGGCGCGCGCGTTGATGGAAACAAAATGGCCGTTAGTTTAAGGTGGATACCTGTTGCGTAGTTTTGCTTTCTATGGGGTCCTGTTGAGAGGGCAGCTGTAAAAGAAATAAGAAAGTTTGTTGTTACTTTTTAATGGAATGTTTTAAATTTTTTGAAAAAGACATCCAGTTTGTTTTGAACGTTTTTCGTATAGGTAGTGTTTTTAAGATGTATTGAACAAAAGTTGCTTGTATACAATAATTTGGATCGTTTATAATACGTATAATACAATCATTTCCTTGCTGCACTGAACAAAAGAACGTCAGGTCCACACAAAAAATACAAAAATAAGCACGAGGGCAAAAACCTGCCGGGCTCATCAAGCCCCTCCCCTATCTTCCGACGCATCTCGCAGTATTCGATAGCACAACAAATTATCGTATCCAAAAATAGAAAAATACATATCTATACAGGACAAAGCGAGAATGCCGGTCATTAGTTTATCCGTGCCATATATTCCTAACGCGTGTTCTCTTTCCGCGAGCTATTTCAAAGTCGTTTACGTCAAATGGCCGTTTAACGACGAGCTCGTTAATCGCGCGCCGCAGCATAGTTTTTCATACGCCGACGTCTCACTTTTACGGTAGGCCAGTAAGCACATTAGTCTGGAATTTTATTGGCGTGATTTGTGTACTTACATTCAAAACATCAGCGGCAAATGCCTCGCTGCGGTCGTTATGGAGCTGAGTACTTGCCGGTCTGCGCAGTTGCCGTGCTTATCGACTCGTTATTGGAGTCGACTCAACTGACATGAAGCGACATCTTACGTAGTTGTTGGGAACTATGTGTTGAGGTTGCGGGTGGGGAATTTGGGATGCGGTATGCAGGTGTAGAAATATATGAATAATTCTGACATTAGTGCACTCTTAAAGAAGCTAATTTGTTACTTAATGTTTCATGTTAATAAAATTCTAAAAAGTTGATAATAGTTTTACGAAATAGTATTCATAGTATTTTAATTTCTCATATTTAATATATTAATATCTACATAATATTAATCAGTTTTGTAGAAAAGCTCTATTGTAATCGAGTTGCATTATTGTATCTTCACTTTTTGTTAAAGATCTTCACATTTTCGCTACATCCAGTTTTAATTTTGTATAACATTAGAGTTAATTAAATGATTAAACCAAGTAAATTAGGACACGAATATTTCTCCTCGCACCGCACCCTCCGCGTCACCACTCCCCTATACCTTCTTGTGAATGGCTTGTGTCCTCACAGTTAATTTTGAATCCTACTTTTAGCATCTTCTTGGAAAAGGGGTAGAACATGCATGACCACTGACTATCCCGAGACTTTTTTCTCTTGATATTTATGGAAGTAGCAGCGAGCGCTTGTCACGGGACAGCGTTCATTCTTCAACGCCAACACATTCTTTCAATTTAACATATATTAAAAATAATATTTTAATTACTTACTGAAATAAAAGTGAGGTTTAAATTTCACCTTTTTCAGTCATGCTTTAGTCCTCCAGACTTGAAAGCTTTAAACCGTTAGGTATTAAAAAGCTGCTGTGACAGATGTTTTAAAAAGTTATAATACAAATAATAAAGCTTTGTCATGGTGAAAAAAAATTATTTTCAACTTATGATCATCATTCTGATTTTAATTTCTTTGAGTAATTATTATAGTTTTACTGGTTTTACTGTTTTACTGGTGCTTAATTAATGTTAATTTGCGTTAACGATAGTTACGTCATTGAAAATATATTTGTAGCCAATAAGATTCGTACTACTTAAACGTTAAAATCGAATCCTTTAAATATTTAAACGATCAATTATCTCAGCTTTACTTTCATAATATTCAAACAGACATACCTTAGTCGAATATAACTTCCAATTATTAAAACAAAATCACCCATTCAATATTTATTTTTAAGAGCCAATTTTTTCTCATTTTAAATCTGGCGCGCTCTAACTACTTAGGTGTCGCGCTGCCTCTCGGGCGCCGCCCGAATTTCACTCTTCGCCCATCCCCGGCTCAATATGCCCATTTTTCTTCGTTAGCGTTACCATGGTAAGTCTTATCTGCTTATCTCCCATCGTTTTTAACGCTTTTCCCGATAATTCACTGCCTTTTCCGATTCTCCAATATGTACTTTGTTTTAATAACTAATGAGCTCGTAGCTATTTATTCATTAATCGGGAGTATTCAGCTGTAACCTGTAAATATCTCGCTCCAAAGATCGTTTGGGCGTGTGTTGATATTGAACAAACGATAATTTCATTAACGTTAAAACATTAGCAGTCTCAGATATTATAATAAAAATCTGATAAGCTTTTGAATTGTCGACTAAATCATGAATTTTTTATATTATAACCTAGAAAACATTTGGAATGTCCGTTCTCCAGGGCACAGTGTAACAGTTGAAATACTTCCGTTATGTCGGGAAACTAGATCGACTGTTGGCAGTTCGCGATGAACAAGTCACCGGTCTGCTTGCCTGATTAGCGCAAGGCTATATTTGACGCGCGAAAGAGTTTTGAGTTTACAAACTGGGAGCGGCTCGGCGAGATATCCGTAGTGTTAACGATATATTATATTTGAAAATATTGATTTCAGGGCGATCCGCACTCGGCTGACGCGGTACCTTCTATTGTGCTCTGCGCTTAGACAAGCTATGAATTGTTGCTTTGTCTTTATTAATTGTGAAGAGTTTACAAGTGCATAGATATATGACTAAAGAATTTATTGATTTCTGAGAAAAGTATACCACTGCTGCCAGTTTTTCACATCTAGCTTGAAAATGGATCAGCAGATTACGCCTAAGGAGGTGAAAATCCTAGAGAATCCTGAGGATATTCAGGAGAGGAGAGAACAAGTATTGAATCGCTATGAAAACTTTAAATCAGAGGCACGCAGTAAGCGTGATAAGCTTGAGGACTCTCGTCGTTTTCAGGTATTGCTTTATCTTCTTGAAATATTTTTATTTTTTTTTTGCTTATTTTAATTAATTTATTGTTTTTCTATTTTAGTATTTTAAAAGAGACGCAGATGAACTTGAAGGTTGGATTTATGAGAAGCTCCAAACTGCTTCAGATGAAAGTTACAAAGATACAACAAATTTACAAGCAAAAATTCAAAAACACCAAGCTTTTGAAGCAGAAGTGGCAGCTCACTCTAATGCCATTGTTCTACTTGACAATACTGGAACTGAAATGATTGCCCAACATCACTTTGCAAGTGATGTTATTCGTAAGAGACTTGGTAAGTTATATAAAAAGTAAAATAAATTAAAATATTTTATTACAGCCTAGAAATTGAATCAAAATAGCTGCAGCATGTGTACAGTAATTGTAATTTATTTCAATGAACTTTTTATTTTATAGAGGAATTACATCGTCTATGGGAGCTGCTTTTATCTCGATTGGCTGACAAGGGACTTAAGCTTCAGCAAGCTTTGGTTCTTGTACAATTTATTCGCCACTGCGATGAAGTTATGTTTTGGATTCATGATAAGGAAGCATTTGTTACTACAGATGAATATGGTCAAGATTTGGAGCATGTGGAAGTATTGCAGAGAAAATTTGACGAATTTCAAAAAGATATGAATAGCCAGGAGTACAGAGTCACTGAGGTGAATGAGCTTGCTGACAAATTATTGCTGGATGGTCATCCAGAACGCGATACCATTTTGCGTCGAAAAGAAGAACTTAATGAATCTTGGATGCGTTTGAAGCAGTTAGCTATTCTTCGCCAGGAAAAATTATTTGGAGCTCATGAGATTCAAAGATTCAATCGTGATGCTGATGAAACAATGGCATGGATTGCAGAAAAAGATGCAGTTTTATCTTCCGACGATTTTGGCCGAGATCTAGCTAGTGTTCAGTTACTGCAACGTACGCATGAAAACGTTGAGCGCGACCTTGCTGCTCTAGAAGATAAAGTTACAACTCTTAGTACTGAAGCCGATCGTCTGGCCGGTATCCACCAGCCCGAACATTCTCAGCAAATTCAGTCGAAACGGGCAGAAATTTTGCAGTCCTGGGAGAGTCTCACTGGCAAAGCTAAAGAACGTCGCCATAAACTTGACGAATCTTATTACTTGCATCGCTTCCTCGCTGACTACCGTGATCTTGTTTCATGGATGAATGACATGCGAGCTATTATTTCGGCCGACGAGCTGGCCAAAGACGTTGCTGGTGCTGAGGCACTCCTTGAACGTCATCAGGAGCATAGGGGTGAAATTGATGCCCGTGCAGATAGTTTTGACTCTGTCGGTCTTGCTGGCAGTAAACTTCTTGAACGCAAACACTACGCCGCTGAGGAAGTGGCCATTAAGCTCGATCAGCTAGCAGCAGATAAAGCTTCATTGCTCGAGCTTTGGGAGAAACGGCGTATTCTGTATGAGCAATGTATGGACCTACAGTTGTTCTACCGCGATACCGAACAGGCCGATGCCTGGATGGCTAAACAGGAAGCTTTCCTTGCCAACGAAGACCTTGGCGATTCGCTAGACGGCGTTGAAGCTCTTCTAAAAAAACACGAAGACTTTGACAAGTCTCTAGCTGCTCAAGAAGAAAAGATCAGGGCACTGGATGAGTTTGCAACCAAGCTTATCGAGGGCGAGCATTACGCTGCTGAGGAAGTGGCTCAGCGTCGACAAGCGCTCCTTCAACGTCGATCGGCGCTGTTGGAGAAGTCGGCGTTGCGCCGCCAGAACCTCGAAGATGCCTATAAGCAACAGCAATTCGAGCGAGACTGTGACGAAACTAAAGGCTGGCTTAGCGAAAAACTTAAATTCGCTACTGATGACAGCTATCTTGACCCCACTAATCTCAATGGCAAACTTCAAAAGCATCAAAACTTTGAACAGGAACTTCAGGCTAATGGAACACGTATTGAGGAACTTGTGGCTCAGGGCAAGGAACTGTGCGAAACTCAAGAAGCTGCGCAACCACGCATTCAAAGCCGTGTGGACGAAATTATTGATCTCTGGCAGAGCCTTACTCAGGCCACCGAACAGAAGGGTGGTAAACTTCAGGATGCCGCTCAGCAGCAGCAATTTAATCGCACTGTCGAAGACGTTGAGCTTTGGCTTTCTGAAGTCGAAGGTCAACTTCTCTCCGAAGACTATGGCAAGGATCTTACCAGTGTACAAAATCTGCAGAAGAAGCATGCTCTACTCGAGGCTGACGTAGCTTCACATAAAGAACGCATTGACGCCATCGCACAAGCGGCTGAGCAATTTGTTGCCAATGGCCACTTCGACGCAGACAACATCAAACAGAAGCAGGATCAGCTTCAATCTCGCTACTCGGCTCTCGAGAAACCTATGCAAGCGCGCAAGCAGCGTCTCCTTAGCTCACTGCAGGTACAGCAGTTGTTCCGTGATATCGAGGATGAGGAAGCCTGGATCCGTGAAAAAGAGCCGGTCGCTGCCTCGACCAACCGTGGCCGCGATCTTATAGGTGTACAAAATCTACAGAAGAAGCACCAGGCTGTTCTGACCGAAATAAATAATCATGAACCGCGAGTAATGGCAGTGTGCGAGGCAGGCTCGCGCATGTTGGAAGAAGGTCACATAGCTGCAGATGAGATTAGCCAGCGTCTGTCCAGTCTCGACGAGCACTGGGGTCAATTGAAAGAAAAAGCACGTCAACGTAAGAACGACCTCGACGACTCAATGCAAGCGCATCAGTACTTCGCCGATGCGAACGAGGCAGAGTCATGGATGAAGGAAAAACGTCCTATCGTTATGAGCACGGATTACGGCAAAGATGAAGATAGCAGCGAGGCACTACTTAAGAAGCACGAAGCTCTCGTCAGCGATCTCGAGGCCTTTTCCAGTACTATTGCTGCACTCAAGGAGCAGGCGGCGGCTTGTCGCCAACAGGAGACACCGGCTGTGGATTTGGCCGGCAAAGAGTACGTTCTCGCACTCTATGATTATACCGAGAAGTCACCGCGCGAGGTCTCCATGAAGAAGGGCGACAGCCTCGTGCTGCTAAACAGCAGCAATAAAGACTGGTGGAAGGTCGAGGTGAACGACCGACAGGGCTTTGTGCCGGCTGCTTACGTGAAGAGAGTTGAACCGGAAGCCGGGCTCAGTGCCTCACAGCAGAATCTAGCGCGCGAGCAGAATTCAATTGCGTCACGCCAGGCTCAAATTGAAGCTCAATATGAGGACCTGTTGCGTTTGGCAAGGGAGAGACAAGATAAGCTAAATGAAACAGCAAAGGCCTACGTCCTTGTGCGTGAGGCCGCCGAGCTGGCAGCGTGGATGAAGGATAAGGAAAATCATGCCCAGGTTCAGGAGGTCGGCGAAGATTTGGAACAAGTTGAGGTAATGCAGAAGAAGTTTGATGATTTCCGAGCAGATCTTAAGGCCAACGAGGTGCGTTTGGCTGAGATGAACGAGATTGCAGTACAACTAATGAGCATCGGACAAACTGAGGCCGCGGTAAATATCCAAACACAGATCCAGGAATTGAACGACAAATGGACCAGTCTGCAAACGTTGACTGCCGAGCGTGCCAGTCAGCTAGAATCTGCACACGAAGTACAGCGTTTCCATCGAGATGTAGACGACACCAAGGACTGGATTCGTGAAAAGGATGAGGCGTTAAATAACGATGAATTGGGCAAAGATCTTCGCAGCGTCCAAGCTCTATTGCGCAAACATGAGGGCTTAGAGCGCGATCTTGCCGCATTGGGTGACAAGATCAAACAACTCGATGAGACAGCAAATCGTTTGGTGCAGACGCATCCAGAATCAGCCGAGCAGACCGCTGCCAAACAGCAAGAAATCAATGAGGAATGGAGTCATCTTACCGCCAAGGCTGAAACCAGAAAAGTTAAACTGTTAGATTCGTCCGATCTGCAACGATTCCTTAGCGATTATCGAGACCTTATGGCTTGGATCAATTCGATGATGGGTCTTGTTGCTTCTGAAGAGTTGGCTAATGATGTTACCGCTGCCGAAGCCCTGCTCGAACGTCATCAGGTTGGATACGTTTTTATTTTTAAATTATTCGTTTCTTTTAAGATATAATTACTTTTTTTAATCAAATGAAAGTATACTGAATTTAAAAATTATGTTAATGTAAAAATATATTTTTATAGGAACACCGTATGGAAATTGAAGCCCGTGCTGGCACTTTCCAGGCATTCGAGCTGTTCGGTCAGCAGTTACTTCAGTCAAATCATTATGCTAGCGTCGAGATTCAAGAAAAACTTGATTCCATGAATGAAGCTCATAAGGAGCTTGACAATGCTTGGGTCCAACGTCGCATGCAACTCGACCAAAATCTGGAGTTGCAACTCTTCTGCCGCGACTGCGAACAGGCTGAAAACTGGATGTCGGCTCGTGAAGCTTTCTTAAACGCTAGCAGTGCTGATGATCTTGATAGCGCTGACAATGTCGAGGCATTAATCAAAAAGCACGAGGACTTTGATAAGGCCATAAACGGTCACGAAGAAAAAATCGCCGCTCTACAAACTTTGGCCGATCAGTTGATCGCCGCCGAGCACTATGCTGTAGAGCCGATCGACGAGCGACGCCGTCGCGTTCTCGAACGTTGGCATCATCTCAAGGATGCTCTTATCGAGACGCGCTCGCGCCTCGGCGAGTCCCAAACTCTACAGCAGTTCTCGCGCGACGCCGATGAAATGGAAAACTGGATCGCGGAGAAGCTGCAGCTTGCAACTGAAGAGAGCTACAAGGATCCAGCCAACATTCAGTCCAAACATCAGAAACACCAGGCCTTTGAAGCAGAACTCGCAGCAAATGCTGATCGAATTCAATCAGTTCTTGCTATGGGCGGTAATTTAATTGAGAAGCATCAATGTGCTGGCTCCGAAGATGCTGTGCAGAAGCGTCTCAATTCCATCGCTGACCAGTGGGAGTACCTTACGCAAAAGACCACCGAAAAGTCTATGAAACTCAAAGAAGCCAACAAGCAACGTACCTACATTGCTGCAGTGAAAGATCTCGATTTTTGGCTTGGCGAACTTGAAAGTCTATTAACCAGTGAAGATGTAGGAAAAGATCTCGCATCCGTCCAGAACCTTATGAAGAAACATCAGTTAGTTGAAGCAGATATTGCTGCTCACGAAGATCGCATTAAAGACATGAATGCTCAAGCAGACTCTCTCATTGAAAGTGGACAGTTTGACGCAGCAGGCATTCAAGAGAAGCGCCAAAGCATTAACGAACGCTACGAGCGAGTACGTAATCTTGCTGCACATCGTCAGGCTAGACTCAATGAAGCCAATACTTTGCATCAATTCTTCCGTGACATTGCCGATGAAGAGTCCTGGATTAAAGAGAAAAAATTACTGGTTGGTTCAGACGATTATGGACGTGACCTCACAGGCGTTCAAAATCTCAAGAAGAAACATAAGCGTTTAGAGGCTGAGCTCGGCAGTCACGAGCCCGCTATACAAGCTGTACAAGAAGCTGGCGTCAAGCTGATGGATGTTTCGAATCTTGGTGTGCCCGAGATTGAGCAGAGATTGAAATTGCTCAATCAAGCGTGGGCTGAACTTAAGCAGCTAGCAGAGACACGTGGCAAGAAGCTGGATGAATCGCTAGCCTACCAACAATTCTTGGCTAAAGTTGAAGAGGAAGAAGCCTGGATCACTGAAAAGCAACAGCTGCTTTCTCTTGACGACTTTGGCGATTCTATGGCTGCAGTACAAGGTCTTTTAAAGAAACACGATGCCTTCGAAACCGACTTTGCTGCGCACGGAGAACGCTGCCGTGAAATTCGCGAAGCCGGAGAGAGTTTAATTACCGCGGGGAACCATCGTGCTGATGCTATTAAACAACGCTGCGAACAGCTTGGAAACAAACTCGAACAGCTCGGAGCGCTTGCCGCTCGACGAAAAGCGCGCCTTAATGATAATTCGGCCTACTTGCAATTCATGTGGAAAGCTGACGTCGTCGAGTCCTGGATTGTTGATAAGGAGACTCATGTGCGTTCTGAAGAGTTCGGCCGAGACTTGTCCAGCGTACAGACTTTGCTGACCAAGCAGGAAACTTTCGATGCAGGTTTACATGCATTCGAACACGAAGGAATTCAAAACATCACTTCTTTGAAAGAGATGCTAATTGAGGCCGGTCATGAGCAATCGCCTGCTATTCAAAAACGCCATGGCGATGTCATCGCTCGCTGGCAAAAACTGTTGGCAGACTCGCAGGAGCGCAAACAACGTCTTCTGCAAATGCAAGATCAATTCCGTCAAATAGAGGAGCTCTATTTAACATTTGCAAAGAAAGCGTCAGCCTTTAATTCGTGGTTTGAAAACGCAGAGGAAGATCTCACTGATCCAGTGCGCTGCAATAGCATTGAGGAGATTCGCGCGCTGCGAGAGGCCCACGCCCAATTCCAGGCAAGTTTGTCCTCGGCAGAGGCTGATTTCCAGGCACTTGGAGCTCTCAGTCGACAGATCAAGAGCTTTAACGTAAGTCCCAATCCGTACACCTGGTTCACGATGGAAGCTCTCGAAGACACCTGGCGGAATCTGCAGAAAATCATCAAAGAGCGTGACGTCGAACTCGCCAAAGAGGCACAGCGTCAAGAAGAGAATGACAAGCTGCGTAAAGAGTTCGCCAAACACGCGAACGCCTTCCACCAATGGTTGGCAGACACACGCACTTCAATGATGGAGGGCTCTGGTTCCCTCGAACAACAACTAGAAGCAATTAAGCGAAAGACCCAAGAAGTACGTGCGCGTCGTCAGGATCTAAAGAAAATTGAAGATCTAGGGGCTATGCTAGAGGAACATTTGATTCTCGATAACAGATATACAGAGCACAGCACTGTCGGTTTGGCACAACAATGGGATCAACTCGACCAGTTGGGAATGCGAATGCAGCACAATTTAGAGCAGCAGATCCAGGCACGCAATCAATCCGGCGTGTCGGAAGATGCCCTTAAAGAATTCTCGATGATGTTCAAGCATTACGACAAAGACAAGAGCGGTCGTTTGAACCATCAAGAATTCAAATCCTGTCTCCGAGCTTTGGGCTACGATTTGCCAATGGTAGAAGAAGGCCAGGCTGATCCTGAATTCGAAAACATTCTCGGTAAATATTTAAAGATTACTTTTAGTTTTTAGCATTTCTATTCGCAGACTTATGTTTTCATTGAAATTTTCAGATATCGTTGACCCGAATAGAGATGGTTTTGTTTCCTTACAAGATCATATGGCATTCATGATTAGTAAGGAGACAGAAAATGTCCAAAGCTCACAGGAAATTGAAAACGCCTTCCGAGCCATAACAGCAGCAGATCGTCCATATGTTACAAAGGAGGAACTTTACGCTGTAAGCTTTAATAGCAATTATTTATGCATTAAATTAAGAGTTCATAATTATTTTTTACTAATATTTTATTTTTATTTTAGAACCTAACGAAAGAAATGGCAGACTACTGCGTTGCACGAATGAAACCATACATCGATCCGAAGACAGAACTACCGATAACCGGTGCTCTAGACTACATAGAGTTCACAAATACATTATTCCAGAATTAATTTATCTTCTAATTCGGTCTTATCGCAGTCCTTAAGGTATTGGTAGACTTAAAAGGAATCATGGTTCTTTATTTATATAGAATTTTTTCAAGTAGATCGCTACATATTTTATTTCGGCTAGAAAAAAGACTTTTGCCTAAGCAATTAAATAATTCTTTCAGTATTTAGATATTTTAATATTTTGTTTTTAGAATAATATTATTGTAAACAACGTACGAAAATACATCGTTAAATTTTTATTGACATTTTTTAAAATTTTATACGCATAAATATATCCTTGGGCTTCTTAGCATGAGATGCAATCGATAAATATTATTAAATTTTTTATTCTTGCTGCATTTCCGCTGTTCTCTTAGTTATTAATTCGGTAATAAATTCCTTATGAAAGACTATTATTTGTGCATTAGTATCGTATACTTCAATCAATAGTTTTGCTTGATGCCATATTCTATACTCAAAGTAAAGAGAATAATTAAAATATATAATATATAATAATATTGAATATCAATATAAAGTAATATAACTTGAGAAGTATAAAATGTGATAGATATATGCATTTAAAACTTCAAAAATTCCAATCAATTGTAGTAATAGCTACGTATATTCATAATCAACAGCCTATTTATCAGTATGAATAATAAATTAGCATCTGAGAGCAAAAAATAAGACATAGCTTAAAACAATACAAAAATATCGCTTTTGCAGCATCTTTTTCAATCTTTTGCTCCAATTATACGGCCTCTTCTTTGAGCCATCATTGTGCTCGTATGTTGTGCGTTATATGGTGAAATCACGCGAATTGTTGTCTCTGCAAAAACATGTATCAAGGAAAAGGGCGCTGTTGCGTCACGTTACATTTGTCCTGATATTGCCTTTTTAGATAACATATTAATATCCAATTGATTTATTTCACGTTCAAATATGCATAAAAATCTGCTTCGCGCTGAATGAATTTTATTTTTGCGATTAGCAGAGGCAATGACAGCACCAAACACCGAGAAAACCGCTCTTTATTGTACCTACCCAGGCTGTAAGAAATAGTGGTTGTAATAATGCTGTGAATGGTTTATTTATTAAAGCTCTGGGCTGTGATGTTGCGTAAAAACGCTTGCAAAGTTTTGTAACGAAGACCTTTTTTTAAAACTTATCGATAGGAATTGCTTATAAATATGTGTTGTCTTTAATTGTAATGTAATCGTAAGACGCGAAGTGATTTGAAGGTGAAAAAATAGAGGAAGTGAATGGATTGTTTTTTTAACAAAAAAAAAGAGTGAGAAAGAAAGTAAAAATCAACTATGCCTATATTTAAAAAAAAATCAGTCCAGGCGACTTTTATGCGCACATAATTGCGTTCTTTTGTACACTGTAGTCCGCGCGGGTTTTCACGGGTCTGCAGACATACCAATAATACAAAACGAATTGCCTTTACATTAATTAAACAAAGTGTTGCCTTCTAAAGAAAACCAAAAAAGTTAAAAGTTAAAAGTCAAGTTGAGCAAAGTTATACAAAGTTTAAGCATACAATCATAATACGCACACATTCGGTGTTTGCATCAGGACAAAAAAGAAGGAAAGGGAGTATAAAAATTTCACGCGGGGTAGATTTGAGATACGTATAAGCGTACACATTTTTACCATATTTCTACCAATGTCAATCGATCCTCGACAGAGCACAATATGCAAGAAAAATAAATCTTCTATTGATTATAATACAGTATGTAACTTTAACGATAAACTTTACGCTTACAGAATTTATGACCGAACACACACTGCAGTAGGAGTCCTATTTTTAGGGAGACTAAACTAAACGTACACATTTGTAATGCCTATTAGTTAATAATTAAACAAGTAAGACTGTTATACTGCAGATAATGGAATATGAATATTACCTATAGAATATAGGAAATGCGAAGAGTATAACACATAAGGAATTCTTATGTAACATTCTGTGATTCCTTGTTTGTAGGTGAAGTTTAATAAAAAATAAAATATACGATAAAAATCATCTGTTTTTTGTTTATAAATTAAATTTATTTTAATGCATGCCTATTAGATGTTGATAACGTTGATAATAAATTTAAAACTTTAATCAAAATCTTTTATAATAAGTAGGGTTTTAACTTATTAAGTATTTGCGTACCATTTCGGGAAAATTGATTCCTGATCAAGTAATGCCTGAGATGATGAATAGATCGGTAAGATCATGGATAATATCAATTTTCTAAAATAATAAAATAATTTTAAATTTTAAATCTGTTTAAGTAAGTTCTTTTGATAAAATTTGGGAAATCATTATTTAAACGTTTGAAAATCGTCGAATAAAATGCAATTCCTTTTAAAAATAAATTAAAATGTATAAGATTTTTTCATATAATTCAAGTTTTCGAAAAATTAACGTTTTAATATTCAAAGATGCTCCTGAGATTGAAAGAAATGAGTTGAAATTTAAGACTTAGCTAATTATTCATTAAGATATTAAATACCAATAAAATCATGGTCATAATTTTAAAATACTTTTTTCTGTTTCAAACTAGTAAATAGTAAAACATATAGATTATAAAAACATGGGAACTGGACTTATCTTCTCTTCCTTTTACTGTTTATTTTATAAATTACAACAGAAATGTATTTTAAAATAAAAGAAATTAACAAATTTTAATTATTTGATAAAGTTTATTCTACTTTAATTATTCTATTATTTAATTCTGGTATACGTCTTGTGATCTGTAGTTATGACGTTTCCGATTTTCGACCTAATTAGATAAGTCCATTTTTCGTCATAATTTGTAAAATTAACATTTTTATATTAGAACATACAGTCAAGATCGGTCCATACCTATATTAAAATAATCAGAGCCGATTTGATTCCATCACTACTTTTTGTCGACATCTCCTTGTAGATCAAATCACAATCTTACAGGGTTTAATAATTTTTTTCGTTTAAAGATAACTACTTTTGGGAACTCTATATATTTTATACGAAAGAAAAGCCTTAAAAAACGGTGTAATCGAAATTTAAAAAAAAAAAAGACTTGGGCAATCATCTCAGGAAGCATCGAATATATTATTTCGAAAATTATTTTCAAAATATCAATAACAAATTGTAATTACCAGTTAAAATTCGATTTTTTTTTCTTATAAAAACGAACTACTTATTACCACTCAAATTAATTATCTAAATAGAAATTATTATCAAAACTTAATACCGATCACTAACTTATGCGACTTAAATATCGTAGAGCAAAAAAATCGGTTTAGAAATCGGCAGACTTGCGCGCGAAAAGCCCGATTATCACCACCGCCAAAGACGAAACCTACCTTATTCACATTCCCAGCTACGACGCGAGCCGCGATCGGTATAAAAAATACGTTATCCAGATTAATTATCCGCACCAGTTACATAACAACGAAGTTTCTACGCGAAACGCTCGCTACCAATTTTCCTCAAACCGCAATTTCTTCCAGAAAACTCCCTCCCTACCATCAATTCCCTACTAAACCCAGTACACACCAGCCCATTCATCCATCACCAAACAACCTCCACCCCCCAAATACCTCAAAAAACACCATCCAAAATTCCCTCTCAACCAACCCACCAATCCCCAGCACTCCTAGCTCCCTCATCTCGAAAATCGCAAACCGAGCAGCACCTCTTACAAGGTACACACAGCTACACCCGCGTCGCAGTCATGTATACCGACCATCCGGCTCTACTTTAACGCAGAGCGCTCGGTCCGCGCTCGGCCGCGAGGAGAGCTGCTCGCGCGATCTGCTTATAGTGTGCGTGCTGCGTGCGTGCCGTAAGTAGTGCCCCGAGTGTGCCTGTGCGTGCGGAAGAAACAAAAATAAAAGCTGCGGCTCTCTCTCTCTCGGTCAGCGTGCGGTTGGCGCACGCGTTTCGTCTCCCCAGCCCAGAAGTTACAAGCGCCTCAAAGTGATTTTTCGAGAGAAAGAGGAATCTTAAGACGAAGGATGCAGCGGCGCCAGGAGGAAGTGGCAGCTGAGCCGAGAGTAATGGGCCAGCGGCCAGTGGCGGCGGTGGCGGCGTCTTGCGAGATTGTCAGCGCTGCTGCATCGGAGCCTTGAGACCAAGCGGAGAGAGAGAGAGAAGGAGAGGCGCCTCTTTGCAGGTATTATATACACAGAAGCAGAGACGCAGGCGCCAGACACACACACGCACACATACAGTGCGAGCAGTGGTGTGCGTAGAGAAGAGAGAGAGGCAGCATCATCGCTGATCTCGTCGCTAAAGTGTATAGCAGCAGAGCAGCAGCAGCGGCAGGGCCATGAGGAGGCTGGAGCTGCTGTCGCTTATCTGGATCCTCGGGCTGGCTGGGGCCCAGCAGGAGCAGCAGCAGCAGCGCCGAGGCGGGCCCGCCGAGTGCCCAGCGCGCTGCGTCTGCGGCACGTGGCTGCTGCTGCCCCGGGCCTCCTGCACCGGGCAGCGGCTCTTCAGCATCCACACTGGGGTGTCCAGCGTCGTCCAGGCGCTCGATCTATCCAACAACACGATAAACAAGCTCGACAATCGCGAGCTATCGGTAAGTTGCTTTTTCATGTTCTCTCGAGTTTTTGCTGTGGTCTGGGCTAGCGTGGGCGGCTCTGAGTGACCGCTGCTCGCTTGCGATGCTTTTTTATCTTATCGGGGAGTGATGCGGGGCTCTGTGGATGCGCTGGAATCTGCACCTGCAAAATGACGTTGGTTAGATTGTTGGTTTTCGACGGGAGGGGG